>JAFBJT010110850.1:0-75206 GCA_016785325.1 Chascanopsetta lugubris | reverse complement strand
GTAATTCTCTCTCTCTCTCTCTCTCTCTCTCTCTCTCTCTCTCTCTCTCTCTCTCTCTCTCTCTCTCTCTAACTTGAGTTTTACTTGTCCAGACAATGAAACGTACGTCTCCGACATCTCAGCCCTCACTTGTCATGTGCTGTCGAGATAAGAATCGTAGAAGTTGCACTCGAACAATTTTAAGTAAAGTCTTCTGACGGATGTCCAACCAAACGATCAATCGTTATCTGTATAGATCCTGTGACGAAATCACCGGCTCTGACATTCCCTGCCCTTAACCCTCAGCAAGAGCGACAAGCAGCTACCACCAAGCACGAATGGGGTGGGGGGGGGGGACCTCAACGAGAGTCCCGAGTGAGGGGGTCTCCCTCTCAGGATGAACAGAAGTGCCACATGTGACGGAACACGTCAATGAAAACGATGGCACGAAGAGAAAGAACATTAATGGAAAGTCGAAGTCTGGTCAAAACCATGTGGTCAAGAGTCCAGGGGCAACCTGCCGGACGTTTGGACACGTTTTCCAAAGACTTTCTAAACCGATACATTCAGCCGTTTTCCAGTTTTAAACAAAACAACGATGGTACGTTGAGACCACATTGTGATATATTGAACAGCTTTCACCGAGGGCAACTAATTGTTTGCCATCCAAACCGTTTGTGTTTTTACGCAGATATCGTTTGTCACAAGTAGCCCCGCCCCTTACCCTCGGACTTATCCAATTCTGGCTGTAGACCAGCAACAAGTTTGCCGCCCGGTTTCAGTCGGAAGAGTAAAGAACCGGCGCAGAGTCGGCCACTGGCTCCAAACGAGCACCGGAACCAGTTTGGTGGGAAACGGGGGCAACGGTCAACACTTTGGAACAACTTTAGAAAGACTGTGATTCCATAGCGATGGACAGAACCAGTGTCGCCCCGAAACACTAAATACCGTTAAAGTTGCTCAGGTTAAAGTTGCCCAGGTCATCAGAGCCGGGACCAAACACAGGGAAGCAGCACCCACATTCTATACTCTACTTAAATGGATTAAACAAGTCTGCTGGTATTAATACTCTTTGAAAATCAGGTTTCTGTTTGGAGCTGTCATTCAAAAAACAGGAGTCCAAGTCTTTGTTGACAGCGTGATCAGTGAAGTTGAGAGTGTCTTGTAATCTTTGCACCGTTGATTGGCACTTTTGCACTTTCTGCTCCTGAACTGTCCTGATTGAATGTGTTCTGCTGTGGATGTCTTTGCATTGCCTTGTTGTTGGACAGGGCTGAAGCGCTGCTGCTCTCGGCTCTAACACCAGCAGGTTCCTAAGCCCAACTCTAACTCTAACGATGAAAACACTGAACAGAGAAGCTCCTCCCCCAACCTGCAGGACGTACAGAACCAGACAATCCGATAGTGTCCAATACATTTTATTACAGCACACAAAATAAAAACAACAAATATAGGAAAACATTTCAGTCAGGGTGTCTCACTGAGGACATCAAAGATAAAGCTGTTGTTATTCTGTACCTCCTCTCCACCCTCCCTCTGTCCCGCCTTTCATCCTGATAACAATTAGATATAAAGGGTCACATCATCAAACTATGTAGAAGGTAGATGTGAAGCTGGGAAAAAAAGAGGAGGGGGGGGGGGGGGGGGGGGGGGGGGGGGGGGGGGGGGGGGGGCTTCTGTGGAGTGTTGACTTTTTCTGGCACATCTCCAAAGTCAAAGCCTTGGCTTTGATTTACTACTATCTCTATAAAATCCAGACTTCTTTGAGACAGGGTTGTTTTCACAGACACTACAATCTGGAAATGCCAATATTGCAAGTTTCTAGTTCTGCGGCAAACCTGATTCTGCTTCTTTTTCAGGCTTGAATAATGATCTGACGTTTACTCCAGGTTATATTTGGGACTGGGTAAAAACACTTGAAGGAGATCGAGAGATGTATGAAGCAGAGCTGCACCAAGAAGAGCCAGAGGAGAAGAGTGTGCACATAGAACCCCGGCCTCTAAAGCTGAACTCCTCATTGGTTCAGACTGTAGCTGTGTCTCAATTCAGGGGCTGAATATTTCATTGGTTGCATCTGTGGCTCGATGCATAAACATCTCTGGAGGTCCGCAAATGTTTTTTATTGGGCCACGAGTCGATTAAAAATCCTGAAAGAGGTGTTTGCTCTTAGTTTGACCTTTGACCCTTGACCTCAGTCCATGTTTCGTTTTGCTTGCTTCTCTTTGACATATACTGTGATGGAAAGAGTAAACCAAGGAATCTCTCAGTGGCCCGTGTACTGAGACACAGCTGGAATCAGGTGGAGAAAAGGTACCAACTCCAGTCACTGACCTCTCATGACTGTACTCAACTGTGTCCACCAGGTGAGCAACAAATGCAAATTCAGACTCTCATTAATTACATATTTACTTAAGGTGTCGATGGAGGGGCGTATCACAGTGTCAACCTCCAGTTCACTTTGTAGCAGAGGCTACTGCTGTAATATTTTCTTTACAAAATATGCAGTATATACAGAGGCATTTACAAGCCACTAGTAAAAAGCCGAAACAAAAGAAAAAAAAAATCTTCATCAGCTTCAGTGCAAAGGATGCCTGCAAAAGTAAAGCATAGACCCGAAACATAAACAGAAAAGATATTACAAAATGTTTTAATCAGGAGTTCTGTGCAAGTCTTTCATAAATGAATCAACATGCCTGTGTGAGGCTGTAAAGGAACCAATTATTATTGCTGTGCTTTGTATGTGTAGTATGTGGGTTCTAAAGCTTCGTTTCACCCTGAGGAACAAAAAAAAAAAAGGGATTCAAACTGTATGTGGAGCTGTTCAATATATTGATAAAGTCGCTTGGATACAATGCAGTTAACTACTCGTCTTTAAAACTGAGGGGTTCACAGAGGGAGGAAGGGGGCATGCGCTGTGTTCCTCCGCAGGACACCACCCTCACCACACCTGTGCAGGACCAGGTCGTCACATCGGACCAAGATGTCTCTGACTTTTGTTTGACCCTTTAACATTTAGGAGTCATAGTCCTCAGAGTCCAGTATTTGAAAGTCCAGTTTTAGTCGAACTAACACTGTAAATCAATAACTCCAGCATCATGTAAACACATAGACAGCTTAGTCTGCATTGGTCCAGATTATGTTGGGTTATTTTTTTGTTTGATTTTGAAGTTGTGGCCAATACTTAATATAATGTGAATATATGATTATGGCTTTCCAGCTGCGAGCTCCACTCTAGACTAACCCATGAAGCAATGACCCCATGAAGCAAGGACCAGACCTTTGGACCCGACGGTGTATTCACAATGAGAATGCATGTAAATAACAGGTGAGATGACATCACATGCCTTTGTTAGGAAGCTGTCCACACGGGATTAACCCAGATGTTTCCATACATACTGAAACAACTCAGTCACACCATCTACAATAACCTGGATTACATATGCACGGGTGAGTGTGGTACAGTAATGCCTTACATAATTGGAGTTATAAAGAGTTTCTTGAGCAAAACAATATAAAATGACTATCTTCAACATCCTCTCACGCAAGAGACAATATGAAGACACTTCAACTTGTGAATGAACAAATGGCCACACGCCCCGTCCATGTTCGGTCAGTGTCTCCGAGCATATTTTAAATGTACAACGTGATGGAGGGGATGAGCGAGACAGAGAGCAAAGCCACTTCACTCTTAACAGGAACATCGGTCTTTCGAGACGTCATCATTCAGTCCTCTACTCCTACGGCAATCCATGAATACGCACTGACAAACACACACACACAAACGCACACACACACTTGTATGAACACAGATTCACATGATAACAAGCTTTCTGGATAGAGGATAATGAACCTCTCTTGGTAAGTGGGCACAGTTCCATATGTCCAGAACTACGAGAGGGCAGATAGAGAGACGATTACTCAGCGCAATCTGCTGCACGTGTGGGAGCAGCAGAAACAAACACAAGCTTTAGCAGCATGCTTCAGGGGGAACACGGGTGGTGTTACCTGTAAGAGCGAGTCACCAAGGGGCAGGTCACTCATTTCAGCCCCATGGTGTGTTTGAAATGGGAAAAGAAAAATAGAGAACGTGCACAGGTCTAAAGCATGGGAACTCTTCCCAGCCCATCAGTGACAGTAAGGGAATATATCATATGTGGACACACACACACACACATGGAGACAAATGTGGATGCTGGGCATGAACAGGACCACAGACTGAAGCACAGTCATCAGTTAAACACGTAGACGGTCATAAAAAGGCCTGAATGAGTTCTCCTGCCAGACTTCTATGTCGAGACTCTCCTTGTTTTGTTTACATGGCACTGGGTTACAGTATTCATTGTCCTAGTTTCTTCTCAACCAAGATATGCAGCATCTTGTACCATCAATAAAAGTGGCCACGGTGAACATACGCGAGGGCTAAGAAGAAACTGTGCTGCTGCAAGAACACAGGATCAACGCTAACCGCTAACTGTGAAACTTCCAGCACTTCGGAGCTCCAAATGTTTTCGTTCAGCTTTGAGCACAAAACCCGCGTCGTACTGTTAAACTGCTGATCCGGTCACTAAGTTACAGCTTTTAGCTTCAGTGCGTTTGATAAATGAAAGAAATGAAAGAGCTACTTGATCGGCAGATCGCAGGTAACTCAATCCCTTTGAATCGACAACTTTGTTGACATCCACCCGAGACATAATCAATACACGGGCATCGTCCATGGATAAGAGAGGTACTGTCGTCTACAGTTGTGCTAACAACTGTATGTACAAGACATAGGTGATTCCATTCTCACGAGGGGCGATAGTGCTGCTGACCTTTGACCTCATTGTGCCGGTGACTTCCTGTGCTGTGCCGGTCTCCCTCTGCAGCTACAATCATTGCACTCTCACAAATGTACAAACATAGCTCGTCTCCTCACTGTCATGAAAACGCAACAAGCATTTCACGATGTGTAATTAGACTTTTTAGTGTGTGTGCATATTTGTGTGTGTGTGTGTGTGTGTACTATATACATTGAATAGTCTGCGCAGTCAAACAGTATGGGGAGCATACGCCTACTTGCAGGTGGTCTGCGTGTAGTTCCCTGCATGCCTTGTACAGTGTGTGTATTGCTGTGCTGTTGTGTGACGTGAACGGATGTTAGACATCTCCCTCAAGTTTGTTTGCAGGTGTGTGTGTGTGCGCGCGCGTGCGTGCGTGTGTGTGTGTATGTGTGTGTGTGCGCATGCATGCATCTCTCATTCGCTCTATCCTTTTGACAACCGCGACATTCTGCGTATGTGTGTGTGTGTTCATGAGGACATGCCGTTAACCAGACTCCTCAGCTGTTTGACCACAGTCTCTATCAGCTTCTGTTTGTCTCGGTCGTTCTTCCTGAACTGAGAGAAGATGTTGTTCTTCTTACTGGTGTCTTTCATCCTAGAAACACAGAGGGGGAGTCTGTCAAAGAGATTAAACCTTGATTTGTGACAAACGTTATTCATAATATTAGAAATGAATTTGTCTCGATAGTCTGAGGTAACCTGTACTAGTGGACAAGGCAAACCTTTCCTTTGAGCTTTGACTTCAGTCATGTTTTAGTTGCTTTCAAATTGACCTTTCACAGCTGAAAAGTGCAGTAGAAACAATGATCTAATTTCCTGCTGTGGGAAATGTAGGACTGACAGTTCCCCTTAAATCGTGTTGTAACAGGGTACAGAGCTGACGACAATCAGAGTGTGAACATTTACATAGAACCAATCACATGAAATTCATTTCACAGTGACAATATCCTACACATACACATTGAAATAAAACTACATTAAACAGTCTACACTGAAAATCTAAACAGCAAAAGGCAAAGTTACAAGGAAAAAAACACAAAATCAAAACATAAACAGACAAAGTCAATGTAAATGCACCAACGATTAAAGGTCGATGAGTTGTTTAAAAAGTTGAAAACTGTATCTCCATACATACAATGATTGATCTAAACTATAAAGCATATGTATTGTCACACAATACATTTTGCAGGGCAAAGAGTGGGATGTGGACACATGACCAGATATGAGAGTTGGCATGTAAAGAAAAAAGAAAGGTAGCATGAAGCAGCACCTACCCCCTGTAGACTCTGAGCAGCAGCAGCAGCAAGAACACGAGACAAAATACGAATTAAAGGGTCAGCAGGAAAAATGGAGCGAAAAATGGACCAAAATCATTGGGCAAGGAGATAAATCAGTTTTCAGATTTAAGGTCTAGATTTGAAGTTTAAATCATGAAGTTTACTGCCCCCAAACACAATTAAGTCAAAAGTCAGACTCTCACACTGCATTCAAACCGTAAACCGAGCAGATATTGCTTTCAGAAGATGCACTCACTTCTCCAGAAGAGCCAGGGCCGTGACCGGATTAACCCTCAGGTACTTTGAGGTCAGCTGGCCATAGTCTGCAAGATAGGTGGACCAGTCCCACATCATGAACAGGTCCAGGAGCTGTGGAACAAAGACACAAGTGTGATGTTGAGATGAACAGCAGAACGCCAAGTTAAAAGATAAGATTCAAGAAAAGACAAAAAGAGATGGCAAGTGGAAGTACTCCTCTCTCTTTGGCTGATTGTTTACACGTATCATAGTTAATCATCATCGTCCCAAACTGGTTCCACAGTGCAACTAAGTAGTAGGTTTGTAGAGCATTCTAGCGCACTGGGGGGGGGGGGGAAAAGCCTGAAAATAAGGAAACATGCATTGACAAAAAATGTGTTTTACTGAGGGTAAGTTACACCCATGGGGGGGGGGGCAGTGATGTAAGATGTGTATTAGATACTTAAATTGTGTGGACGCGGCAGGAGATACAAACATGGCAGCAGAGTGAGAACTGTAGAATAAAGAAGAGGTGGGAGGAGGGGGGGGGGTTGATTCTGCTGCTGCTACATGACAAGTGTGAGCAGCAACATTTAAAATGACCACCCTGTGACCCCCGGTTAACCTGATGGAGATGACCTCCCTACCCCACCCACACACACACACAGTATGCTAATGTCATAGGGTGAAACAGCTGGGTGTTTGGGTCATGTTGAAAGAGCAGTGAAAGAGCAGCTTAGTGATAATAGCATTATTCAGCTGACTGAGAGACTCCGACACAGAGAGGGGCTTAGCAACAATGCCACGATCCTCACCTGGAGCTAAGTGATGAGCAGAGACGTGGAGGGAGCCACTCGCTGAAATCACCACAGTTCACATCACTTCACAGGATCCGAGTCATTCAGCACAATGCACCTTCACAGCATTTATTTATTTATTTATTTTTTAATGTGACCACATGGTTGCGTGTAAACAATTGTCTTGAGCAGAGATAAATTAAGAGCGATATGTTTACCGACTGCATCCCTAATCGTAAAAGATAGAATAAGTGGGATTCAGTAACATCTGTGGTGAAACTGCCTGATGAGGGCGATCATCCCATCCCATCTCCACTCAAAGCGAGTCAACAAAACAACAGTGACGTTGACGGTGGGAAATACAACGGATCGTTGATGTCGGGAATTTTTTTCAACCTTTCCTGTTGTTAAGCGCCAGTTATAATAATGAAAATCTCACCGGTGGGATTTAGGCAAATCTATGTCTGACAACAACAGTCAACAGTGTAATCTCACAGGATTCTGTTTGGGCAAGCTGAGTCATGTTTTCATATGGGTGAAATAGTAAACACCTCCATGTTATGAGTGGTAGTAAACAGTCACTGTTCTAGAGATGACTTCTCTCTAAGATATTGGTTTTTTTTTTTAAAGAGTTGGAGTGAAAGATTCAAAGTGAAGCTGGTGAGGTGCCTCTTATCTCAGGTTGAGCTGACACGTTGCCTCCTGCCTTAGAAGTGTGTCGCAGGTATATCTCTCGTGAGTGAGTCATGTTGCTTTAAAAAAAAATAATCTGAGTACCAGCTCTTACTCCCCACGTCGAGCGAAATTCACAGCAAACTAAAATGTGAAAATGTAGTTTTTCGACAGTTTCGATGTCCATCTGTTACATGTGTCACAAACATAAAGACATCCTGTGTCCTTTTCTGAGTAAACATGTGTTCATATGTTTTTGAAAGACCGGAACACGTACAGCTTTACACTTGAGTTAAGAATTCCAGCTCACTGACAGAATGCAAGTTTATAAATCAGGGATTATAATGGTGGGAGATTTTGCCTCCTTCTCTATTCACTGTCGATCAAGTAGCAGAGTAAAAGCCACGGTCTGCAATGCTGGACTGTCAGAATATTAACCTGTAACATCACATTACGCCCGGCTCTCTAAATGCCTGCACTGATGACCTACTAAAAACCCAAGTGAGCTCATGTTTTCTTATTCTATTTAAACTAAGGAGTGAGGTCTGTATGATGCATGACGCTTCTGTTGGGTCATTGAGGACTAACTTTGCTAAAGAGTTATACAAATAATGACTACAACTTTGTAAGGCAAGGCAACTCATGCCTTTAATGACTCTGCAATAACAACAAAAACATTTTACGTCTCATATAGAATTTCTCTCCATCATACAAGGGCTTTTGCTTGTCAGTCAGAAAAGAGGTATCAGATAACGATCTAAAAAGCCGTTCAGGCTATGAAATCTTCAGCCATAAGATAAAGGGAAAGTAAAAGGATGACCTGTGTGTAACCTCAGCCCATGGACGCCTCCCTACCCCATTACCTAAGGCTGGGATTAATAGGTCAACCCTCTCGCTTCTATGGAAGGGAACATGTACACATCTTGTCTGATGAGGGGCACCGGAGGGAACCTGGGTCAACTCTGAATCATGAGAATTTATCTGGGAATCTATCATTTTCACGATACACCTGGAATTGATCAGAAAATGACAACCAATACATTCCTGTTTGATTCACTTAATAAACGATGAAATCATATATTTAACCCTATGAACTCAATTCAGCAAGAATCAAACTATGATTGCCACACACACTCGATCAATGAATGAAATGTCAAATGAATGCAGAGCTGGATTCATACAGTTCTGATGTCTTGTGCTAATGAAAGCCCTTCCCAGTCGTGCTGTGACCTGGACTGGATGCAGCACTAAGCCTCCACCTCAGGCTCAGATTAACAGGTCAACGCAGACTCAAGTTAATGAGACAAAGCAACACTTTACATACCACTGGTGTTTACAGAAAAAATGCAAGGGGGCAAAGCTTGAGTGTGTGTGTGTGTGTGTGGCTGATGTGGGACTGCGTTCTACAGCAGGTGAACTACAGGACAGGTGAAAGTTGAAAAGGTCACATAATATTGCCGATTGCGATACGAAGAGGTGAAACGTGGGTCAACTGAGAAGTACAAAGTGAAGTCTATAAAAGTTGAAGCAAATAGAAGCAATAAAGTTTATTTTACAGCTCACTCGCAGCCCTTCAGCTTCTGGGCTAATAAATATCAATCATTAGCAGTCTGGATTCAACAGTACTTTTCCAGTCTGTTGCATTACAGCTTTTGCCATTCACCCAGTCACACAATCATTCACACTTGCATGCCCAGGGAAACTTCCACTCGCAGAATGGAGAGGTGAAATACTGGGATTGAATCAATGAACCTTCCGGTTGGAGGAAACCCACTTCAACTCTCCACCATGTTGTTTTTCCCACATCGTTTCGTATTTTCAGATTATGCTGCAGTTGCTCTGAGCGCGCGTAGACATCTGGCAGCTTCTGGATTTGGAGGGTATCGAACACTGATTCAGACATTCCCTTCAATTTTTGATTGACTGTTCATTAATAAGCAACGCCTGAAAGTTTTATGGCATACTTGCACCGTAGAGCATTAGAGTAGAGTATTCATCTGGACGTGGTGTGACCATCATGCTAATCACAGCCTGAACCAATTATGTCTGGACTGCACGTGGACTGAATGTTGCTTTAACCCTCTATCTTCCACGTGAAGGAGTTAATATTTGAACAGGACTGCTCAAGGAGAGACTGTACCTGTCGTAGGTCGATGAAGGCCAGCTGGAGTGTGTCTCCCTGGAAACCGGGGACAGGTTCAGAGCTGGCAAACACTGAGAAGAAACACAAATACTTCATTCAAATTTGCAGGATTAAGTACACAAAGCACATGGTTGAAACTGCAGCCCCAAATCTGCTTAAACATGCTCAAAGTTAATACTCAAAATGTACAGTACGTAATCTGACTAAACTAGACTTTAAATTAGAGGGCAATGAAAGGATATCAACACACATCATATCAAAAACAGGTAAACAGGTTCCTGCCAAAAAAAACAAACACTTACTCTTTAGACTGACAGCTTCACTCAGTTAGAATAACAATACATAACATTAATACAAAATGATTCAATCACATTTTACAGGGACAATTAATACAAATGTTTCAAATGTCTCAAAAATAAGAGCAAAGTTCATAGTTGTACGGGTCAAACATATCCTTTTTGTTTAATCAGAGAGACTTGTTTGATATGACAAAATATAAACAGTATCAATATTGGTAGTGTAAGATTTTTCAAAATCATTAAGTGTTGACTTATGTGCCCTGTTGTCTTTTCAGATATGTCGATTAAAAATGTTGAAAAAATAATAATAATAATCAAAACACTAAATTATACTCACATTCACACTGAATGACATCTAGGTTGAATTGCTGAATAGCACCCATGCTGATCTGTTTGAGTTCTGTGTCCAGCAGCATTTGCATCAATGATGTGGACAGATGCTTACAGGCCGACATACAAGCGGTCTGAGCCACTTTACCCTGCAGAGAGAGAGAGAGAGAGAGAGAGAGAGAGAGAGAGGAGGGAAGGAGAGAGGGAAGGAAGGAAATGTGTGGGATCGATGAGGATGGGCATGAGTACAGATAATGAGTACAATATGGGAGCAAAAGAAGAGGAGTGAGGAGAAGGGGTTAAAATAAAAGGCAATAATGACAGCATTTGTGCATAGAAGTGAATGGACCAGGAGGATGCAAGGGGGAAGGACACATGAGTGAAAGTGCAAACGAGATTGTTTGAGGTAATTGGCAAGAGAGTAAAAGGTTAAATGGTAATAGAAAAGAGGAGAGGATTGCGGAAAGATTACACAGGAGTAAAAACAGGGGATGAAGAGCAAGAAGGACAAAAAAATCCAGGATTAATTCTTCTCTTCATCTCGACTTCTGGATGAATAAACAGAGTAATCAGCACTGCATACAACATATCATCCATACCAGGGGTAAGAGACCTATTACTTTAAATTGTCTGTCTGAGTTTTGGATAAGGCAAGGTAACAATTTTGGAAATAAATGTGTATTAAACATAAAACAGCCCTCAGTTATTACAAGGAACAATTACTCTATTACAGCTTCACCGAACGGTTCCAATGGAGCGGACGAGATTGGACAAAGTACATTTTACAAAGTAAAACAGATGTCATTTCTATTTTGGTGAATAACAGCAAAGTGGAAAATACATGTTTCACTTTGCATACAGAATACAGAGGAAAATTGATTCATTGAGTTAGTCTAGCTAAATGCCAATATTGCCAAACTATTAAAACAAGTGAATATGACTAAAAAACAAACAGAACTTTTCAAAGTCAGGCGACCACACCGAGAAGATGCTTTAAAGTCACATTAGTCCAGCATGTATACAGTCAGTTAGAGCCGCGGTCCCCAACCTTTCTGAGACTGAGAGCTATTAACAAGTAGTCGGAAGAGCTAACTGCTTGATACAACCTTTCTGAAAACCATAAAGTTGCACTTTTAGCCTTGAAATAGTAAATATCATTCACATATCAAGTAGGTTTATAAGATCTGTGGTCATAGATCTTGGTTGGTAAATACATATTATATATTTTCACCACATGCACCACGGGCCAAACATTTGGTCCCTTCAGGCAACCTGGTGCCTCCTGACCTAGAAGTCGAGTGCATTATCCGTTTTGACACGGGCATAAGGAAGTGTACAGTAAAACTCGAAAGCCGCACAAATCTTGCCCCAAAACTCTGTTTTTTTTTCTTCTGTAACTCAAACAGTGTGGCATGTGTTCACGCTCAGCTCATCCCATCCCGCGCTCAGCGCACAATGCTTCCCCACACGCACTCGGTCAGCCGGACCCCGCGCACTGCGTCATTAAATGAGATGGTCCCGCTCCGAGCGATGGGGAGCAGGTTTGCTGTTGCTTAACTTGTTTGTTTGGTTAGCCACATCGTAGGTCAATGGAAACCATATGAACTCTAACGCGAGGAAAAGGGGGCATATTGTCAGCTATTGTAGCGGAGTCTTGTACGCTAATCTTATTGTGACAAATTCAAGATATAACTGCAGCTTGGTTTCACTGTGCGAGAAACACACTGACTGATAAGTGGGTGAAAACACCCTTGTCAGTCAAATATGCCAAATAAAAAAGTTGAAGCACTTCACTGGCATGGAGTAACTTTTCACTTAAAATGTCTACAATAACAAGATTCTATCGTCTATAGTTCAATAAGACCTCCTGAATGCACACTGCTGTGCAACCATTCTGCGTGACCAGGGCTTTAATATGTTTTGTTGAAGCACAAGCTACTGGTCATTCTTTGCAGTTGATTGAAGCCATAGATGACTGTTTATATCAAGAGAATAATATTAATCATGACAGGACGAGTCGGTAAACAAACCAAAAAAGACCCTGTGCTGCAAACATACAGAGATAAGTCTCCTCAGCAAAAGAAGCATGAATGCAAAGAATGAATTAGACATAAAGACAACATCAACTGCATGCACAGTCAAACCTGATATGTTCACATCTGCGCAGACAAAGCAAAAAAACTTTGAAATAATAGCTTTTCACATTTTTTTCCTAAACATCTTGTTTGCCCAGACATCCACTATGTCAGTAAAACTCATATAACCACAAAATTATGAACAGAAAAACAGAAAAATGAAGCCACACATGTGAGTGGATATGAGTGCGGCCGTCTCGCACCTTGCAACATCATCCTGGGCGTAGTTTAGTGATCAGGGTGGAGCCAGACTATCAAGGTAAAACAGGCCTGGCGTTATGAGGCTATGTTTGTTTAATCTTAATGCACCCACCTCTGGCAATATACCCTACATGTGGGATTCTGAGATTTTGATACTTATGAACCCCGGCAGCACGGGGACAGGGCCTTCAGCGTGGCAGCCCCCACCCTCTGGAACTCTCTCCCTGCTGACCTCCGCAACACCCCAACTCTGGCCACTTTCAAAACATCACTCAAAACTTACCTTTTCAACCAGGCCGACAGACTTTAGCACCAGTATAACCCTCCCCTTCTACAGCGTCTTTAGGTTTCGAGAAAGGTGCTTTATACATTTAAGCCATTATTATTATTATTATTTATTTATTTATTAATTTATTTACTGATGATAAAATGGAGTGCATTACTTTAATTAATCTCATGGAAGCAGTTCTAATCAGACCAGGTTCTCAGACACAGAAGATGCTGCTCTGTTTTTTTTCTTTCCTTTGTTGAGGGAGTGAGACAAATGTAAAAGTGATGATGACTGGCTGAGGTAGTCACATTTCATGATAAGCCAATCAGAGGCAGAGGTGGGCCGGTGCTCATACACAAACACAAACGCAGTCACACACACAGACAGCCAAGAGAAAGATGCGACAATGACGAGCTCAGACTGCTCTCCCAGGAAACGTGTTTGATTTATGATACTGTAACTCAGTTACTAAATTAGAACTAACTACTGTAGTAAATATAATGAGCTCCTTTTTAAAAAAAAAGTAACATGCCCAACTAAACAAAACTAAATGTAAAGTGTTCGGGGTGAACAGGGACAGAGCGGTAGATCAACAATCTTACAAACACTCGTGCACTCACAGGGATTATGTGGTGACCCCACTGTCAGAGACACTGAAACCACACAACATGTTGTGCTGATATGTGATTGCAAATGGGAACATCCCAATGACAATTACACTGCCACAAGTCAATTCACTGAGTGGTAAAATGTATCTCGGCATTAAACGTTGAGCTCCACAACATCCCTGATGACATCCTCCTTCATGCTGATGATTCTCTTGCAAAGAGACAGAACTGATGCGATGCAAAAGTGGTCAAAGCTGAGTATTGAGCCTGAGTGGATATCAGATATGTCTACTGACCTCGATTCTCTATAAGATCATACAGGCACAATGATTTCAGACTGCCAGTTAGCCATTGTTAGCCGATGACTCTTGAATGATCTCACGAGAACCAAAACTATTGTTGAGAATGGAAAAAAAAAATGTAAGTGAGTGTTCATTATCTACCATCTGCAGTAACCGAGCTGTACTAACATTGTGACCCTAACAACCTGGGCTTCAGTTCTGGTTGAGTTCAACTCTTCTCATTCCATAATCTGAAACTGGCAAGATTCTAAATATTTCCAGTCGGTTCTTTTCATTAGAATAGCTCTTATTATTGATGGGCGTTTTTGCTCAAATTCAAATTGAAGTGTTACAAAGCGTGCCAGACGGACCAACAACACTGGTGTAGTGGAAGTTCCACAATCAAACATGAGCATGCTTTTCATCTTCCCCCTGCCTGTCAGATGGCAGCAAAGTGTTTCAACAGCCAGGCAGGAATACTTACCGACATCGACGCATGGTCGTTGTTGTTATTCTGAGCGGAGACACCCCCAAAACCAAGCAAAAATGGAAGAGGGGGAGGGAAGGAAGGAAAGGACAGGAAAAGAAATGTGGCAACAATAAATGGACAGGAGGAGGTAAGTTCAACTAGCGATATTTTGCATGCTTAACGAGCCAAAACGATAGAGAAATTAAGAAGAACACTGTTCTGTTAAAGAAGGCGTGGGTGAGGGGGATAAAGTACATTCTTAATTCAGGATACAATGGAGAAAGAAAGCATGCAGGTGGTCCAAAGCCGAACAGTGAGGAACAGTCAGCCAACATAGACATTGACAGACTCAGTCCTCACAACTTTGATGTCTCCAAATGTGAATTGTCCAGTTTTAGATCATGTAACTGCACCCTTGAGTCACCCGAACCCTTGAGCACAGAAACCATGCATAGCCACAGACTTTCAATTCACGCACTTAGTTCGACATCCTACCTCAATGTAAAAGTTATGCACTTTTAGGTAGTTCACACACTTTAACAGGGATGTGATGTACATGACAAGACACCAGAAACAGTTAAGGATTTAGGGAACATTCAAAAGGGAGAATGCAACTCACATCCCTACCATCCATATGTTAATGGAATCTCAAAACCAAAAAGACAATGTACCACATTTCCCAGGGAGAGAGGCAGCATGTTCAGGATGTCAGAGTTGGGAGGAAGATCAGACTCACCGGCAGGTGCGTAAAGACCTGGAAGGTGGAACGCAGGAAGTTGATCAGATCCATGAGGTATCCTGAGGCACGGCCATCGGACTCAGCCATGCCCCATTCATAGTCTGCAAGCTGGATAAACTCATCAATCTTCTGGTTGAGTTTGGTGTAGATCTCTCCCTCTGCAGCATGACGAGCATCCTAAAAGGTATCTGTGATTAGTTCCTTTGGCAGGACTTTACAGTCTTAAAAACAGGGTAGTAACAGCGCAATCATTTCAGACAGAAACCACTACAATGATATCAAACCTTTAACTGTTCCATAAGCCATTGGTCTATAACCATTAGCATTAGAAATAAGTATAAATGAATATAAATTACAATTGATTTAATAAAGCCTATTTATTCTCAGTTTGAAAGAAAAAGACCCCCGTGCTGTATTTCTTCCATGCAATCATTTCTTCATTAACTTCATGAAATCCATTGTTCCCATTCTCAGTCACTGGTGATCAACGATGAAAACATTTTAAACTGCTGCAAGGATTTTTTTTTTTCATTTCAAGAACGTAATGCTGTGTAATGTACATTCATCTTATAGAACCATATGAATGAATAATTTCACCTCTCAAAATGCGCGATACATGATGTTTGCTTGGGGCCATTTTTTTGACCGTGTTGGTGATTTTGTAAATAATCAAAAAAACAGCGATGAGGCATCATACCAACAACCGACTGCACTGACACAAAGAAGAATCCACATCACATCCCTGATCTACCTTGAATGTGGATAAGCCGTAGAGTCTTGTGGTGTGGACTGTTTCAGGGGAGACGTTGGTGATGTTTGTGATGAACTCCTCCAGATATCTGCAGGCCTGCTCCAGGTGGGTGGTGTTAATGATGATCTGAACCAGCTACAGCAAGAACATCACAATGTTGGATGCGTGAAACCAAAACCTCGTAACTGATACTGGTTGCTGGCAGCAGTGACGCTCCCACCTCAGTTAGTCCTATGTGAGGTTTCTTGATGAGGTTTTGGAGACAACTGCTGAGTGTTCTAGTCAGCAGCAGGTTGGTGGATTTTCTCAGCATGTCATCGATCTCTGTTGAACTGGACGACGTGATCACGAGGTTATTTTTCACCGACATTATTCCCAAAAGGTGCACGTAATCCGTGAGGAGTTATCACGTAGACACCCTTTACTACGTACCTGCGATGGAGAGACTCTGAGAACTTGAGGCTGGCATAAATGAACTCTTTCACCTGTGTGTAGATCTGAGGGACAGACTGGGACATCGGCAGCTTTTTAGGAAAGTCCTGCTACATGTGGACAAAGACATACACACAAAAGGTCAATCAGATCAGTGCGTAAGTCCCAGTTTTACTTTCAAAAACCATCTAACTCAACCATTTTCCAGGAATGACCTGAATTGCAAAATATTTACACTTTGAAGAATATTTGCTGATGACCAACTTTGCATTTTGTAATCTTTTTTGTCGATACATAAATGTATCGAATTAAGTAGAACAAACTTGCATTGGGTGTTAGTTTTTTTTTAAGTCTCTGGTGCTTGAACTTGTTACCTTCTCTATCTCAGCATCATGGAAGGGGAAGCGACTGATAACCAGCTTATATTCCTCGTCTGTCTCCACTGGAATGGGACTGTAGTTATCCAACTCAAAGATCTCCCTGAGGAAAACCGCACTGTCATGTGTTTGCATACGCCAACATTTTTGACCACATCATGATAAAAAACACCCTTAACTCACAGCTTGTTGTTTTGACGTTTAGTAGCAATCAGCCAAACAAACAAACAGAATAAACTAATTGCATTAATCAAACGTTTGTCTCTTTATAGGATTTTTTTTTTTATCACCTCAAGTAGACAGAGATTGGATCTTTTCAGATTGCTTTCACATTTCTATGCGTTTAAGTAAACTTGTGCCACTACTTCAAACAGTATGTTTACTTGAAGCTAGAAAGATGACTGGAAATATATTTTCAAACAAAATCAACCAAATACTTCTCATCTAAAACTGTGGATAGAAATGCAATCAGAGACAGTCCGATCAGCAGAGCCCACCTGAAAACCAGTGCCCATTTCTTCAGTAAAGTTTCATTGTACTGGTCTCTGACTTCAAACAGCAAGTCAAACAGGCGGTTGACGGGGAAACCATAATCCTGTTCATACGTCAAAAGAAAACAAAGGGCTTTCATGTCAGTGTTCCAAAACAGTTGTGAGTCACAAGCAGTTGAAACTCTGGACCGACCTGAAGAGTATCAGCGAAGATGACGATGAGGTTCTTCAGCTCCAGGACCAGGTCCGGGTCATCACAGTAAGACTGGAGAAAGTGACGACAAATAGTCAGCATCACCATCAGCATTCTGTGAAGGCCTGACAAGCATAATAACAAGGAGGGAGGGGCTCTATTTTTCAGGAGGACAGAGTGATTTATGGCCCAGAGAGCGGAGGAGTCGATTCCCTTTTACACTGATACAAAGATCCCGACAAATGCAAGAGTGTGTAAATCAACTGTCACAACGTGAGATCTGATGTAAAACAACAGCCACCTGCCTCCCTGTTTACACAGACACACACAAACACGTCAACTATCAGCTGGAGATACAACTACACAGCAGCATGTCACAGCAGTAGCAGGGGAGTATCTTCTCTCTGTTAGTCCACAACTTCCACATCCCGATTCACTCTCTGAATATGGCTTCATCTTTCCGTTTAGCGCATTGCAGCGTGGAAGTACATTCTATTCATTTGTCGGTGTCATTAATGAAGGTGTACAATGCTGGTTTGTTAGGAAGTTTTTATTTCTTCAAATCCAGGGGGAACAACTTGAAAGATACATTTTAGGATTTAACACAAAGTCCTATGTGTAAAGCAAATCGCAAGAGTGTTTGCACGCTCTCTCTCTTTGGGCCGACCACACAGTGCTGTTGAGCACAGGAACCTGCCCATCTGCCACTGCCTGAGCTGCCTGGCCCAGCGGAGGGACTGCAGGCCAGGGGGCACATAGGTTCTTTGTTAGTCTTCAGACCCCATACTGAGCAGTCCATTCTCTGGTCTGTTAGCATAATCCTCTGAGTCATTTACAACTGACTGGAACCCAGTGGTCAGTAATATGCCTTCTTAATCTGCTGTTATTGTTGCAATCTGTCTCTCATTAAGGCCCCAAATGACCTTGTCTTAAGCTGCAAATGTATGTGTGTTCTGACCTCTCCTCTTGAGTGTGGCATAGCTGGTGTGTAAATGGGCATAATGACCTAAGCCGTGTGTGTGTGTGTGTGTGTGTGTGTGTGTGTGTGTGTGTGTGTGTTATCTCTCAATAGTCTACATCTCATTTAAAATCAATTCCTTGCTGGTGTTGTGTGTGTGTGTGTGTGTGTGTGTGTGTGAGAGCACTTACAGAGTGTGTGCGGAGGACAGCGATGATCTTGGACAGGGCCATGTTCCACAGTTCATCGGTGAAAGCTCTAGTCACGAGCCCGTGTGTGGCATGGAGAATATGATCCTCGACAACAAAGAACCTGAAGACACACACACACACAAACTTCTTTCAAGTCCACATCAAAACAAACATGCTAACCCTAGCGTGTTACTGTGTTTAGATGAAGTGGGAATGTTTTAAATCTGCATCCACATCAAGTTAAATGGTTGCAACCAACATGGGTTTTAAAATCTGTTTCAACTGGCTCAGCTCATGTCAGCACTTAAAGACAAATACAGCACTTCTAGCCGTTTGCATTCAAGTACAGCCACGGGCATTTGTGGCTCATCTTTTTTTTTTCTTGTTAAAGTCTTCAATATTTATTGACATCAAATGGATCAAGAAACAACATTGGTCAGAGACCTTCACCTGATTCAAGCTGTAGAAGATGCTATGAGGCAGATTAGCACCATTAAGTAATAACCCACATGGTGTTATGGTTCACTACGTCTTATCCTGTCATTACCAGAGAGTTGAGACATGAGACTTGATACACCTTTGACTCAACGGAGTCAAAAGAACACGGCACCCGCTCATTTTATTGGAAAGAGGCTTTGGTTTAGCTGCCGAATGACATTGAACTTTTAAGGTCAGCAGATTCTAATGTTTGGGTCATACTCTGTTCAGATAAACAACTTACCCTACAATCTGGTTGAAGTATCTTCTGTAGCCTTCCACTGTCTCATGCTAGACGGACAAAGACGCATGCAACACAAAGTTACATGTCATGATTTTTGATGAATTGGATCTATGAGTCAGGAGTATGTTTTATTCTGTGATATGTCATTTTTATGAGTTCAGTAAAACATGACATTTAGAATGAAAAAGAAACACAGCTGTGTACCTGCTCATTCAGACAGGTATTCAGTCTTATAAAGCCAAAATAGGTTGTCAAACAGAAACGAAAAAAATAAATAAATGTACATACGCTTGAGCTGTGTACTTCATAAAAATCATGCAGTCTGTGTGTTGGATGTGTGTCACTCACCATGTTAGCCTGTGGCTGCAGCACGAGCCTGGCCTGTTTTTTCCTCTGTTTCCTGTAGTAATTTTCAAATGTTTCTCGATCACCCTGCGGACAAACAGAACACTCTTCAATAACCATGCCAAAGATACGACTGGGAGGAGTTATTGGCCCTAAATATTTGACTTTTGTATGTCAGACATTTTTCAGTGCCTGAGAAGTAACTCACTCAAACCATCTACAGTTAAAAATACCATGTATAGTATACCAGTATACCAGTATATTTGCAGATTTGAGCAGACATAAAAAAGTTATCATATTCAACTGAAGAGACTTCTACCATATCATATCATTGAACCTTCCACAACGGCTGACACGGTGGACATCATCGCTAAAGAGTGTAAAGTGTGTGCACGTACACATTTGTGTGAGAGTGACACCTACCAGCAAGGTGTAAATATGTAAGCATCTGTACACAGGTGAGAAGTCCACCAGGTCCTGAGCTGTGAGAACCTGTCAAACACACATGAGGATATGTGATTAGGGTGACATGATTATTTGGACATGAAAACCATGGGAGGAGGAGGCTAGAGTGCATGAATCAGATGAATTTGGTCTGAGGAACAGGTCAAATACTGAAAAGTCAAACATTTCAAACTAATCCTGGCACACTTGCATCATTCCCAAAGCATCAGAGAAAAACACTGAATAAAAACGCATGACAGAATTGAGACTATTTTAGACTTTTCAAAACAAACTCCTCTATATACAGTTTTTAAAAGCCTTGTATACAGTATAGTGCTTTTACGAATCCTGCAGAAACTTCTTTGTCAGAAATATAAAGTTTGAATAAGCTCAGATGCTTTTAGGATCCCCTGCCTAAAAGTTGATGAGTCTGTCATGAAACCCTTGATTAAAACAGTATATTAAGGCATAATAGGTTCCCTTTATTGGCTCCGCCAGCGAAAAACATTAAGGCTGTGGTAATACACCACACAAGAAGAGGGTGAAGGAGAAGGTAAACCTGCTCAATTTGTATTGCGTTGGTAAAATGGCCCATTTATATAATTTGTTATGATGATCACATCACATGTGTAGGTATGTTTCACTTACCTCTTCATCTGTGTCATCCTCATCTCCTGCGTCATCATCCATCATCAGACCGTTGTGAGTATGTGTTCGTCCATTGAAGGAGTACATGGGCTTGGTATAGGGACCTATACCGGCCTGTTTCGCTACGACACTGTTAAAGGTCCTGTGCTGTTGCGCCTGGCGGGATGTAGCACACGCATACACACCGATTAGGTGATGAATAGCTATTGACTATTGGGAGAATTGCTGAAAATATCAAAATGGACTCACACCTGTCTCATGGCAGCCTCCCCAACCTTGTCCGAGTGTTTTCGGATGCTCTCCAGGAAGTCCTTGAGATCTGACATTGAGATCTCCTTGATCTCCTCCCTCAGTCTGGGAAGGTTTTCAGCCATGATTTGACAGAACCTGTATTGACTGACCCTGTAGAACCGATCCAATTGGCAAGTAATGAAATAAAAACATATTACAGATATGACTATCTTATGTTGCTTTCACACTTCCGAGACCTGAAGAAACGCTGGGAGATTTTGGGCCAAAACACAAAACATTCTCACTTTTGAAGTTACACTAACTATCACTAAATCAGCTTATACCCTGCCAAACTAACTAAGAGCAACAACTAAAAACGAATGGCACATTATTTTCTTAGGTTGGCACATTTCTATTTGATTTAATTTTGCAATGTGTAAAGAGTTGCCTGATCTGAAAACTGGTCTTCTAACCTTACCTGGGTATGTAGACTGTCTCTAGCTGCTCCATGGTTTTCAATGCAGCGTAGTACCTGCAAAAACAAATTGTTTAATTAGGATTCAGTAAGGTGATTTTGTAATTTAACATTAAAAGTGGATTTATAGTTTTCAGCCCATTGTTAAAACAAAGGTAAGGTGTCAATGTGTAGTTTAAGGTTTATTGGGGTTGATTTAGAGTTTTTCTTCAAACTGCTCTGACAATTTTCCTATTTTGACTGTCATTGCAATTCCAATGAACATTAGACGAGATTGGTTACTAAAATGAAAGCAAGCTGTATTGATGCAATGGTGTTCTGAGACCATTCAAAAAATATGAGAGGAGAAAAAATATCAGATGGGGAATCACAGTTAACTATGAAAATCAAGAGTAAAAACACAGTCAATAGAGCCAGAAAGAGTCAACCCACTTGAATATTAAAATAGAACAGAAATCTAGAATACGCACTATGAAAATAAATTACCGAGGAGCAATCACATTTATTTTCTTTAAAACAAACAAAGATCCCTCTCCTGTCTCTGTTGTTTATCTGATGGGGGTCAAATACATGTAGACCTTCTGTCACACTTACACTTACAGGACTAATAAACACACAGACAGGATTCTGCTGTCCTGCTAGATATTAGGCTCCTAAAATATCTTGGGGATTGAGAGGCGTGGTTGCCTGCTGTCTAATCCAGATCAATCATTTCAGTCTAGAAATGATCAACTGAAAATGTAATCTTTGACGCTCTATAAAAAAACAAACACACAACAGTGCACATCAAGCAGAGCAACATAGTACATGTTTTACAGATTGGATGCAGTATATTCTTTAAAAGAAAGGTGTCGAAGAAAAGATAAAAATATATCTTGAAAATCCAAAAAGTATAACGATATGTTAGTAAATATAACTATGGGACAGAATGTGTATCGACTATACACTGTACTGTAAAGTCTGCACAAGGTTATTTCCATCCTGGAGTAGGTGCTGTTGTCTATGGCAGTATGCATGCATCATGAGGGTTCAGCCTTGGGTCAGTGTGCTGAGCTCCCATCGTTAGGCTGATAGGCAGGCTGTGAAGGGATCTAATTGGTTGGGGAGTGTGTGTAAAATGTGTTGCATACACATGAACAGAAGACAGACTCAAACTGTACAGTGAAAAGGTTTGTCAGAGTGCAGGGCAGCAGGACCGGCCACACAATGGCTGCAAGTGGCAGAAAATTGAAGAGAATGTGACCTGGGCATCAGCACACACAGTTCTAATAATGTGCATTTGAGCAATTCAAACTCATTCCAATACATGGTAACTGTGCATAAGCCATGTCATTACTGCTTAAAGAACCCGCCATGCACACGGATCCCACAGGGTGGCCAGAATGGTCTAACTGGCTGTGACAGAGCTGAAGTGAGGGGGCCTTGTTCTGAACAAGGGCACACTGAGGGTCAATTGTCCTGCCAGTGAATGGCCTTTTCCTTTGGTACACACTAATGAACAAGAAAGGGTCATTATTTTCCTGTCTAAAGTGAACTCTCCTCCCCTCTTTATACAGACAGGCATGTAAATGTGGCCAAACATGAAGTTCATGGGGTAAAAATAAAGTTCAATCAAACCCCGAACAGCAGCGGATGAGTTGAAAAGTTAGTGGGAAACCGGCATCACGAATACTGATTTAATGGGAGGTTTGATTATGGAGCCTTTTCTTTCGCCTTGTTCAGAAATGGCAGCTGTGCTGCCGTGCGCTGATTTGCATGATCAAAAACATTCAGATTTTTATATCTTCTTCATACTCTCTCTCCCTCATTCACTCTCGCACCCAACAAGTGGAGCGACTGACACATGTATGTATTTGAATTTCAGTCATTTGATTTCATTGAAGGTTTCTTTACAGACGGCTGGATGATTGGATTGGATGGGGTGTAATGATTGGCTGGAACAATTTACAAAACGTTGGGGTTCATTTGTCACAACAGAGGAAATCAATATCCAACTACAACAACATGGACGGCATTGGGGGGCGGATGCATACCCTATGTGTGATCAATGATCAGATTTGTCTGGATTTGTATCTGTATGAGCTTTATGCTTTAGATTTCTACATGTTTATAGGGACAAGTTCTGACTTTAGTAGAGTCACTTACCATTTGACATTATCTGAAGAGAGATTATTTTCTAAACAACACCAGCTTTGGATTTGTTCTAATTGAATAGTCATTTATTACCTCATCTCCAAAATTCAAATGTCTGGCAATACACTCCCTAACTTTTACAAATACTCAGAAGGGAAAACAATACCTGCACAATGCCATTGTATGTGTGTGTGTGTGGGGGGAAACTCTTAGCTCTCATATTCTTAGCTAATGACTGCCACCTATTGGCAAGAAAGGGCATAACATGAAATAAAACGTCCTAAGCAACAAGGCAAATTGAATAGTGGTTTCTGTGCTAGCAAGAGAGTTCTGTGGGGTTAGGTCTGTAACGATAATGTCAGCTTCATTTTATGTTTATAACTTGTGGTTGACTTGAGGGGCATAAAAGTGTTTTAGGAGAGGTGACGTGTCACTCCCACTCGTGTGATTAATATTATACCTCGTTAAAACGCATACATAATTTAGCAAGCCAAAATGTTAGAGTGCTTTTGTTCTGAAATGAGAGCAGGAATAGTTTTAAATGTTATTCTGATACATGTTGAAAAGATATAGGAAATGAAATTGTGGAATAATTTGCCATTTAATCACAGGATGTGTGGCAGCTACAAAATAAGAGCACCCCTTTGCAAAGGCACAACTTTTACTGAGGCAAGTTTCCATTATTTCACAATCAATTCATAATCAATTGAATATACTTGTCACCTTTTGGATTCAAGCTGCTCCTTCAGTTTGCTGTACATCTCCAGCACTGAAAAGGAAAAGAACATGTGAACGTGGATCAGTAAATGGCTTTTTTGGTTCAGTCCATTTACCTACATTTTGTGTCAAAAGAAATGGACAATGTTTGATTAAAGTTAGCTCATGCAGTGTATCCCTTCGTTATCTGTTAGAGACATCACAGTGATAAACAACCAATTGAATTGATTGAATTTACACTTTTCAATCAACCAAACCCACGTCAAATGTAATTGGACTAAACAAAAGATTGACTTCCAAGAGAAAACCAACAACAACACTGGCAACCACAAAACAATCCACAACAAAAGCACATTGCTGAAACAGAAGATTCAAACCAGAGAACCTGAACATTTGTGAGGCAATGGTGCAGACCAGAGCATCACATATAGAGCATCTATTATAATATTGGTATTACAATAATATTAGGGACACACCTTGATGACGCACACGTGTCAAAAACACCCTGATGATAATAAAATCTTTAAAAAAAGAAATCAACTTTCACAATGAGAATAGGCAGCACATAAACTTTAGAATGACAGTAATGGCCACACGGACACTGACACCCAGACGACAGGAGTACCTGGTATACAGAGCTGAAGCTTCTCAACAGTGGTGGCCATGTTTCTTTGCTGGATCCGACAGCAGATCACCGCCTCGGTCTGAGCCGTCACCTGAGGGAGAGAAGGCACAGTGGGAGGGAACAATGAGAAAGAGGCCACTACAGTTCAACGACTGGGTTAAACAACGGTCATGTTTGACGCAGGACTTCTCGGTTAATGAGCATGCATATGTTCCGACAGCACAATAAAAAGCTTCTGCACACTCATGCACACAGACTTAAGCAGACTCACCTCCCTCCCCGCTTCCTGTAGCCTTCGATTAGTGTCTGTCACTTGACCCTTTAAAAGCAAAAACACTTTCAGCGTTTACATGAGAATTTTCCGTTCAGTCTTCTCCATTCACGAACCATTTACGTTTTTTTTTTTACATTTCATTTGTGTTGCTCCACTTCATGACATACATTATCTCAAAGGAAATACACAGACTCAATACTGACCTGTTTCATATATACCTTGTCTGAGCAAATTCTATTCTTTCCCGTTATCGACAAATGTTGCACACAGAGCTGAAAAACGTATCTCATTTTGAAACCACAATGTCCGGGTGCGGGAAGAGTCAACGGTGGACACAATGCAAAGCTCATCACTCACAACATAATGGTTGGTAAGGTTGTTTGATAGTTGACTCCCTCTTCAGACTGTATAAATGCCTCTATATCACATACATGCTGTCACATGTCAATCCGTTCGTCCACCTTCTGTCTGCTCCCGCTCTCCATGCCGTCTCTTTTCCTCTCTACCTCTCCGGCTGCAGCTGCTCAGCCTTGTAATCAGCTCATTGTCCGTGAAGGGGCAAGAACAAAGGCAGGAAAATTCAGATTAACCAGGCGGTGGGGACCTGAACCCATTGCTGGTGCACTGGGCCTTTCATTAGGTTTAATGGCTTCTGACAGGCCCTTTCTCACAGATTCAGTGACAAACTTGTCGATTCTGGAGGGGGATTTTTGAACTCTCGCTCTTGTCACACGGCTGAGAGCCATGACCCAATTGACCAGTCGGCTTTTTGATGACAGTTCTTTCAACAGTGAGGCTTTCAAATGAAATGGAGTGGCTACATAATCTTATTTCAACTTGAGAGGGTACCGTTCTGGAGCGAGAGTGGGGCAACATTTTGGTCAACTTAACTAGGACTGTTATCAAACAACATTATGCTGCATGGGTAAGAGGGTGGAATGTTGGGAAATGTCAGATGTTTAAAAATTCTTATTTTTAGACATTTTTCCCTGGAGTCATGTTGCATTTTATTGGAAGGTGTGGATGCACTGATACATCGGCTGGACATCAGTATCCGACAATTGTCATGTGCATGGGTATCTTAGCAAATTAAATGCCATTCACCACTGACAGTGGCCAACACTTATTGTTGGGCATTTGACTCTGACGACAAGAGAAGTAGAATCGAACCCCCGGCCCCCTGAGGGGATGAACAAGCATACGTCTCATATTTCTAATTCTGTCCACAAGACAGGACTGATGTTGATGCCAGGTCTTTCCAAAACCCAGTTCGTAGAAAAGCCAAAGGTGTCGTTTTTTTATTACATGTGATGACTTAGACTGAAGAGCTTTTTTCTTTCTTAAAGTTTTATTTTAACACATCTATAGGATGACTGACTGTTGATGGCACTATAGGAATAGAGTTTCAGCCAGTCTTCAGAGCCTTGTCACGACGCTGAAGAGTTCCCGTTAACACAGGCACCTTTCAGCTACATCACACAGTCGCAATTACAGAGTCTCGTTCCCCGAGGTGACTTCATTCACCCACTCTCTCACTACATGTTCGATAATCAACCACTTGTGCTTAAAAGGACCAGCAGGAAAAAACAGAGGAATATTCAAGATACATTTCAACATAAGGTGTGATCGCACATACTTTAACTTGCTTTCATCAGGACTGGTATTAATACTAGTTCTGAGCTGAGCCAGTGTTTCAAAACTTAGCTGAAAACTTGAGAGACAAATTGATCACATTAAAGTACAAAGATTCATATCTAGAGAAAGACAACGGGTGTGTGTGTGTGTGTGTGTGCATCTAGAAGCACCCCTCTATGAAAACTTTCCAAAAGTGCAATACAAGCCAATAATGATGAATGTGAAATGTCAAACTGTGCTTGTGTTGATTATCATATCACTAGGAAATGTACATAGTCACAAAATCAATACATATATTCAGCAGCCAATGTTACTTAAAGACTAAATGGTCCGTTCTTCAGCTCTACTCAGCCTCCTCAAAGTCAACAATCTTACCATCAACTTCTCTGCATCGGTCCGGACTTTGAGCAGTTCTGTGATGGCATCCACGAAGCCTTGGTGGTGGAAATTGCACATCTTCTCAATCTCACGGTCATGATTCCTTATCCTGGCATCCAGCTTCTCCATGAAGCGCTTGTGGGCATTGGGCTGGTCGTCATAAATAGACCTGAGGAAAAAAAGAGGTGAGGAAAAGGGATGAAGGAAATGCTGACATGGACAATAATGGACACAACAACCTTCGGAACTTTCCAAAACTCCAGCTTTGTGGTGTTTATAGAATAGAGTAGATTTTTTTTCATCCTTATACATAAAAAAATAATTTTACCAAAAAACAAGGAAAACTTAAGACAGTGAATTTTATTTTAAATGTCCTTATGATCTAAGACGGCTTGGGAAACGATGAATGAGGATTTCTACAGAAATCAAAGCTGGCACTAATGTCACCTCTTTCATTTCTCCTGGAGTGACAGCGCCATCTAGTGAAGCCAGAGTAGTAAAGTGCTGCTGGACAGTTAACAGTGTTGTTTAGTGAGTCTTAACCTTTGTAACATTCATTTATAGCTTTATGGCTTTATATCCTCTTTAACTTATTTCAACATTGTACAGATGAGAAATAGTAACCACTGCTTTACCTGGAGTAAGATGTGCTTGAGCTTTTCTGAAAATTCACCAGATCATGATTTCTACATCACAGGTAGACTAGTTCCCTCGCTAAGCTAGGAATACAATACACACTGTCAACAGTCCAAATAAGAATCAAACCATCCTGGTTGACATTGACTAGTCTGAGCAACTCTATGGATTATAAGTATTAAATCATTAACAACACATCATGGAGGTAAAGAGGAGGAGGAAGAGGTCAAATGGACAGTGGTGGTGCTGCACCTCAAAGAAGCAGCAGCAGGCTACAAGTTATTTTCCATATGAACTGCTGGAAATGATCAAATGTGGCGTTTGTCTTTTATCTGATGAATCGAATCAAAGAAAAAAAAAAGATAGATGATCAATTCATCCAAAAAAGTTCTTGGTTGCAGGCCTAAATTCAAATTACAGTGTTAATCATTACACAAGGCGTTTTGGCCTTGTGCACACAGATAAGCACTGGAGACATAAAGATGCTGGAAAAGGAACAAAAACAACCAAAGCCACGGAAAATCAACTTAGAACTGTAACAGACTGTTGTAACAAACAACCCAGCCCAGCCCATCCTACAAACAGGTCAGCAGCTGGAGACATTTTGTTTAGCAAATTACAGACTTCACCCAATCATACGTTTTCTGTCTCTCTCTCAGTCTGACTCCCAATCAGAACTCGAACGAATGACCAATCTTTTCCAAAAACCAGTGCAAAATGTTTTTTTTTATTTTTTTATTTTTTATGTTTAGTGTATGGAATGCACAAAAGCAGAAAATGCATGTAAGACAAAACTTGGACTGAATTAAGTTTGGTATCTATTAACGAAATTTCAAAGGAAGCTCAGCATTAAACCCTGTAATAATGACCAGTGCTGCACAAGCAAACTGGACACACGTCCACCCTGCAGCCAAGTAATCAGGTCTCCAGACCATAGCTTCCTCTCTCTGGCTATGAATAATTGACAGCAGGTGCTTCATAAAAAAATGGATCACTGTGTTCTTACTTCCTGCAAAGGTCGGGAAGCAAACTTCAGCCGCACTAAGTGGCCTGTGGGTTACAGATTAAATGCTTTGAGATTACAGCCACATATATACATTTAACAATGTATCTGACCCAACCCAACCCATAACTGATCATTGAGCCTGCTGAGTACTATATTGCAACATTCTATATCTTGGTTTTGTTTTGTCCTTAAATAAAAGGTTTGTTTTATTCTTGCTGGCGGACCAATTAGTCAGAATATTGTTGTAAATGGGAAGTGGTTCTCATTAGACTTTACCTAGTAAAGTAAGGGTAAAATTGAAATCAAACTATAGATTTTAGAAGCCAAGTTGACCCCACAACAGAATCTTTGAGTAGAGGTCCTTTGTGCTTTTTCCTTCAGGTGGTAAAAAAATATAGTGACTTCTAATTTGTCTGTAAAGCAGCATAAGTGGTCAACCAGGGTGAGAGGAGCACCTTCTGCATTTGTAGTCAAATGGCAAATAAAATAAATCTTCAGATGCATTACTGAATGTAAAATGGTCTAACTGTAAAACTGGCCTAAACTGAGCCCTTTGTAATTACAACAGGAACAGGTCGTCTCTACAAAGGACACCATGTTGTGTCACCATAGTTGTACAGAGGCCCTGAAAGGCCAAACGTTCTGGGTGTTTAATGATACCTGAATGTTTTAAAGGGGTGTGTGAGGTGAGGAGTTTATTTTAACATTCATGTTGCGATATCGTACACACTGACCCTTCGGGGGGGGCAGATGAAATGGTGCGCATTAAAATGTACATTGAATAAAATTCTGTCCCTAAAGGAACATCATGAAGGAATTGCAGAAAATATATTGGCTGCAAAAGGTGACAACCGTAAAAGGTGCAGTGTGTAAGATTTGTTGACATCTACAGGTGACGTTGTGTCCATCGACCTCACCCTTCCCTTCGGAGTCTGCAGGAGAACCTCTGGTATCCCTGGGTTTCATTCAAGCTCAAAAGATGCTTCGTACATCCACTGTGACCTGTTGTGAAACATGGCTACCCACCCGATAGGGAGGATCCACTCCTGATGTAAATATACATCAAAGGCTCATTTAAGGGTAATGTAAATAGCAAGTCACACATTGAGGTGATCATATATTTGTAAAAAAAACAAAACTAAAAATAATGTCTACATATAATTTTGTAATTCTATTTCTACAGATAGGAGTGACAAACATGAACCAAAATCGTACACACTGCACCTTTAAGAGCATAAATAGTAGTCACTGATCTCTAATGTGAGTGTATATGACTTTGCAGCTTGTCAAATCGGTGTCATTCACTCACTCTGGCCCAGGAAGCTCGCTTCACACCTGCTTCACCATTATCAAAGTGTCTGATAGAGAAAATAAGCCTTAAACAGTTTTAACATCACTGTTCGATCCATCGAGCTCTAAATACGAAATACAATACAACAAACACAGCACAACACCAGGGGGCCACGATGACGAGTCCAACAATGACATAAGGAGATGTACGAAACAGCAACCATCTCTTTTTGTGGAGCAACAACCGGAAGTGTTAGCACCGCTGGTCAATACGGGACAGAATAGATGACAAGTCCCACAGCCAAAGCCCCGGGTCGTGTTTCCCTCTTTGACAGGTCACCAGCCTTCCATTGGGAGGCAGAAGAGAAACCCAAAACCCTCACCCAGTCTTACTGGAGCTGAGTTAAAGTGGTGGGTATGATGTGTGCTAGCTGTTAGCATTTTTTTTTTTTTTTTGCTAGCTTGTCAGCTGGGCTCAGTGCTCATTTCAACACCGTACAGTCTGATGGCAAAAACGTTAGCCAGCCGGTGGCTAGGTTAGCTAAGCTAGCTTGTGAACAAAAGGTGTAATAATGTATGTGGAGCGAACACACCCTTTTGAATTGTGGTTGCGGGGTTCTGTCAAACATAAACAGCATTCTTACCGCAAAGTGGGACCAACACAAGCCGTGTCGGTGCTCTCAATTTCCTGTAAGATCCGCTCGTGCTCCGTTATACACTCCAGGGTTTCATTCTCCGCCATGATTGTTATGTGTGTATTGTGGCAGGCGCTGCAACTGCAGCGCAGCACGGGTCAGTACCACATCTGGCCTGTGGGAGGCGCAATGCAAACTTATTGAATCAGCAGCGGCCGAGTCCTGACACATCTCTCACCTTCACGTCAACAATGTTAGGGCCATTTTAACACACTGACTTGACTGTTATGTGACAGAGGATTTTTGATCATATGAATATTAATTTTTTTAATTAAACATTTTTTAACTGGTCATCATATTGATATTACAATCATTACATAAACTACATTTCTTCATCATTGGTTCTCACTCCCTGAATAAAATATTTTTTTCAAATATAGTAAAGGTAAATGGACTGTTTACTTCATGCATTACGAGTCTTGATGACTTCTCTCAGCAATTCAATACAATTTCTGCCATTAGCCCATTTATACTCAACAGTGCACATGAATGCAGCTATTCCCTCATGAGAACATTTTAGACTTTTTATTTTGCCTAAAGACACTATGGGATGGGGGAGAGTGGGATCTAACTACAAACCTTTTGGGTATAGTGGAGAACCATAGCTCTTGAGCCACAATAGGAAAGGAGATCTGAGGTGAGTCCGGAGACCCCTCTTTGACAGATCCTTCATTTTAGTGTCTTTTATACATATTGTATAATTTCTAAATTAAGAATATATCAATGATATAAGTCATATATATTAGGCTGTACAGTATTTCCACAAACACATACACCAGCATGTGGCCCTGCAGATGTTTAATTCAGAGCCATGCACCAACAGTCAATCAGGTTGTTTAGACAATCAAATAACACCTTTTGCATGTTTGTCAAATGTACGCAAATACATTGCCAGGCCTCATTATTGGTTGCACCTGTTCAACTACAAGTTAAAACAAACAACAGATCAGCCAATCACAGCAGCGACTCAGTGTATTCAGGGATGTGGAGATGGTCAAGACTGAAATTGAGCACCAGAATGGAGAAGGGTGATCAAAGTCACCTACAACAAGTGTCACTCCTTTCAGCTCAAAGCAGAAAATTAAGGCAGTAATTCTCACACACACACACACACACACACACACACACACACACACACACACACACACACACACACACACACACACACACACACACACACACACACACACCATATTTTAGATTCAGAGTCTTGTTTTGAGTTTTGAGTATGTGTCACTGCCATATACCTGAGCTGGCCACGCCCTTCCCATCATGACCTCAGTCATGTGACGCCATCTTCAAACAGGATGACCTGCCATGTCTCACAGCTCCAATCATCACACACCGGCTTCTCACACATAAGGGTGGGTTTGCTGGACTCAGCCTCCACAGTAACCTGATCTCACTCCAGGACATGGGATGTGCTCAAAGGAGAGATTGACATCGTGTGTATGTGCACTTGCTTTCATCATAATTGGGACTATAATCCTGGCACCTCGCTGAATCTTTGCCACAAGGAATGACAGTAGTTTTGAACTGGTGGGTCGCAAACCCAAAAATGGGTCGCAAACCTGTTTGACTGCGAGAAAAAAAAGTTACGGAAAAAAACCTGAGCTTTTATTTTGAAGATGATTTGTTTAGGCATCGGAGTGCCATACTTCTTAACAACAGGTCCGATCCAGAGGACATATTGCATATTCAAAAACACCCTTTCAATTCAAAACAAATGAGAGCTAATGTAAAACTTCATTCGCTAACATATGTTGTGCAAATCAAGCTAGTCTCAATTCTCGATGTTGATATCAATCAGCAGTTTACTGACTCCACCATCAATGTTACCAACACATCTGAAAATATTGAATCGCTTAGAATTTACCGTAAGGATGTTCCCAGGGGCAGATCCACGGATTCCAACTCTGCAAAGAGATTTCCAAAGGTTTGCTCCTCTTCTTTGTTCTCCTGGTCAGACTGACGGGGAGGCTCAGGTAAAGCAGCTCGGACCCTTCCACCCGCCATGTCTGTCTTCACGGGCCTGAGTGTGAAGACTTGTGCATGTGTGACTCCAGGAGCTCGCTGTGCGAGTGGTGAATTCTGAGCTCAGCAGAAAAAGAGGGTGCAACAGGAAAAGGAGACCTTGTGATTCACTGGACTTTGAAACAAATCATCTTGTTCCTTCTCTCGAAATGTGAAAGCTCAGAAAATTCAAGATGAGGCCTGACATTTGTGTTTATCCAACAGTAACACATTTCAAACATTGGCAAGAAGCAGATTGCAGATCATATGCAGATTGGTGTTTTTTTAAACAATGAATGAAGAAAAGACAATGAGGCATTAAACAGTTTTGAGATTCAATGACAATTCCAGTTGTACATTATCCAAGATCAAACCTGTAGTGACACAAAACCTATATTAGTGTGCACTAAAGTGCAGTCACGTAAACTTTATATCAGCCCCTCTAACGTTTTCAAATAAAAAGTGATCTTCTATTTCATATCAGCAAGTACGTAAACTAAGAGAGTGCTGAAATCCAGAATTCCCTTTGACCAGGCTAAGAAATCATTGCATTCTGAATGTCCCCTAACACCCGGAATTTGTGTTTTGATAAGTGGTGTCAAACATACGTCCGCAGGCCCAAACCAGCCAATCAGAGGCTCCGATCCGGTCCACAAGATAACTCTGCAAAGTACAAAAAATACAGACATAAAAGGTGCAGTGTGGAAGATTTGGTGACCTCTAGAGGTGAAGTTGCATGTTGTATCCATCACCTCCCCCTCACCTATAGGAGAACCTATGGTCGACTTCAGATGTCACTAAAACTTAAATGTTTAGTACGTCCAATTTTATTATACTGTAAAAATTAAAAAAATAAAATAAAATAAAAAGGCCAAATATTTGTAGAAGTAACAAAAATGACCACAATCCTAAACAGTAGGGCAATTAATCTGGAGCTGGGGGTGAAGGATCCATAAAGGGCATGTTTACCTCATTGTCATCGTAATCTTTTCTGCAAAGGGAACTGGGAGTTGATGTCTTTGATCAAAGGGTGGGGAGGTTATAGCACCTCAGTCCTATAAGCTGTTCATAGGTTATTATGCTATGGTCTGGGGCGGCAGTGGTCAGAGGAGTTGCCTTTGGAAGCAAAGGTCACTAGTTCGAATCCCATCGGGGCTCTGCTGTAGCGTCACTACCCCGGAAAAGGCCCTTCGCCTCCTGGTAGAAATACCCTGCGACCCGGAAGACTGGATCGCTGGTAGAAGGTGACATGACATCGGGGCAGTGGATGATAAGTACTTCACATAAAAGCCTACAAGGGGCTTCTTTATCACACTAACCAGTGAGTCTCTCTCTCTCTCTCTCTCTCACACACACACACACAGACATGCTCAAACACAGACATGCTCAAACACAGATGCACAGATGCTAATACTGTCTTTTATACATGTATGAATGGAATTAATGTCCTGTGACAATATTTTAGGATTGATGATCCAGAGCTTGTCATGCAGCACATTGTGTGTGTGTATGTGTGTGTGTGTGTGTGTGTGTGTGTGTGAAGGAAGCAGAGAGGAAACAAGAAGATAGGACGACAGATGTGTGTGTGTGTGTGTGTGTAAAAATGCAATGAATAATAACTAGTGCTGTGCCATAGAGGCCAGCAAGGCCCTCTCTGCTGGCCTAAAGACACTGTATTTGATTCCTTGTGGATAAACCATACATTTTGTTTTTCAGACCGAGTCCCATTTAAAAAAAGAAGGACACATGTATGAGAGCAGCAAAGGTTATGGTGAAGTGTCACCTTTCCCTCTCTCCATGTGCTTTTCCTGCCCATCACCCGCGAGCACGGTCCACTTCCTGAGCGCGCGCAGCATCTGGCGCCACAACAACTGCTGACCAACAAGTTGTAAGTTGCTCCCTCAGCAAAAAGAAGGGAAGGAAATCCAGGAATGGGACAAGGACAGTTCTGGGCCGGAGGCTCCACACCTCAACTTCAATCTCCTTGGAAACCGCCAGTAAACAAATATATATATATGTATATAGATAGATAGATAGATAGATATGTGTTCTAGAATATGGATCTTTAAAAAAAAAGATCTTTTGATACATCAATAGCTAAAGGTATTGTATGTTTAGGGTGGTTCGGTGGTTCGAGCCTTTGGAAGCACGGGTTCAAATCCCACTGGGGCCCTGACACGGTAGAAGATGATATGACATTATAAGCTTAAATACATCCCAAACTTTGATTCACCCTTCTCTGTTCAAATATATTAAAAGGTGGCAACACAACTCATTCAGTTCATCTTGAAGGCCATCACTCCCTGGTGCGTTGCTACACCTCTTTCTGATGACGCTTCAACATGAAGTCCTGCAGTTGGATGATTTGAACAGCAGAGGGCAGCACTATCAAACAAATGTCCAGTTTGAACCTGTCACAGTTAAAGTATTAAAGGGGTAACACTCACCACCGCATGGGAGACGAAGAAGAAATGAGTTTGCATATCAAGCATTTTGAGCTCCTGAAAATTCACAAAAACGTCTGTCAGAAGACAGATTGTTGAATGGACGTTGAAACCAAGTGCTTTCCCATGTCCCATGACCATTTTACAGTCAACGCAGTTCATACAATACATTTGCATGTCACCATGTTCACTGTATTTCAAAATAAGAGCCCCCCAAAACTCAAAATAAAGCATCACAGTTACAAAGTACAAAATAAAAGACAAATGACTGAGCAGGAAGTGATTCTGTATCTTTCGTCGGACACAAGGACCTGTCAGTCCTACGAGGTGAGATGATGACAATGGTCAAATCATACATCAGTGATATGTCGGCCATATTTGTCAGTGGTTTGACCCCATTTTTGTCACGAATACAGGACTCAGCAAATATCTTTCCACCAACCTTGACACTGAACCTTTTGGAAAAGTAAGAATGTTCAAGCCGTGGACAAAGCTGACAGATGAAGAGGTGAACTGATGTCCCTCCAATAACATCACAGCCGTTACACACGACCTAAAATACACGTCAGAGGAAAGACATGTGATCTGTGTCATCTCAATGAATCCCATTAAACACATGGAGTACCTCTGGTTGTGCTGTGGGTGTGTTTTATTTTGAAAAACATGAGACATGTAGTTCTTCCTCTTGCCGTTGGACCGCGCTGGTCAGCATGACAGAAAACCTCCATCCACCGGCAGAGTGACTCCATTGGTCATGTTGCTCTTATCGCTCAGCAGGAACAGAATACTGTTCACTACGTCGTCCACCTCTGCACACAAACACACAGGGGGGGCACAGCACACACACACACTCACTGTGAAGCCCACCGGCAGAACACATACGTCATCACAGTCTGGACATTATCACATAGCTATGGAGATTCCTATTATCAGAGAACAATAAGAGCAGGGTGAATGGCTGCTCCTTTGTTCCTCAGTGAGGATGGAATCCACATTCCTGAATCTGAATCGACCTTCAGATGCTTTTCAGCACCGAGCTTTGAACACACGCCCTTCAGGTCCATTCACTTACGCTTGATTTAAGTCAACTTTATATGAAATAGTATGTTCGTGTATTAGACCTCCACTTATGGGCGTCAGGAAAGCACCAATGTGAGGCTGCGTTCAGACACGCCCGAAACCATGGGATGGATTCAGATAAGTAGTATATGAAAAGTAAAGAGATAAACGTAGAGATTCTGTCGACTCTGCAGTTTGTGGTGATAGGAGCAGACACGAGTGACAGTGATGTGTCATCGTCACGGCGTCATTTCCACATCAAAGTCAAATTTGAAATTGAAATGATTCCTATTATTTCAATCGGCACGAAGGGAATCTAAAAGAATGAAAAGGCTAAAAAATCATGGCCGGGAAAAGCAGCGTCAGGCGCGGCCCCCTGCTGTGCCACACTCTAAAGCATGCACGTACATGGACCCATGAGTCTGACCTGCAAAGCGGCCGAGGGGGATGCGATCCATCATGGTCTTGGCTTTTTGGGGGTCACTCCAGCCCAGGCGACCCATCTCAGTCAGCACCACCGTCGGGTTCACGCAGTTCACACGGATCTGATCACAACACATTACAAGGGCCTTCACTTCCAATCAACATCTCTTATGTTTCCCTTGTTGTTGCACAAAAGGAACTTCCTTTGTCGTGGTCATGACTCTAAAAACGTATTCTCACGCTGTAAACTACATTGGCAGGGACGGGAAAAGCCTTTTCCTCTTTCACGAGCTCGTGTACCATCAGAATGATGGAGAAGAATCAGAATCTGTGGTCGGAGGTAACTCCACCTAACTGGTACCTGGTAGGGTCCGAGCTCCAGGGCCATCACTTTACTCAGCATGTCGAGAGCCCCCTTTGTGGCGCCTGAAAGGACAGAGGACGATGGAACAAACAAAACCATCTTTCCTCTGCGGATGCGGCTGCTCGCTCACCCACAGTAGACGGAGTGGTCTCTGAGCGCACGCTGGGACGCCTGGCTGGACACGTTGACTATGGAGCCTCCGGATCCTCTGGCCTTCATACCACCAGCCACCAGCTACTCACACACACCCATTCAGAGGAGAGAGAGTGATGATCTACCATCTATATATATGTCGCATGTCCACGAGTTTCATGAGAGTCAGGTGAACCTAATCCTAATCACTCCATTAGTGTCACAATGACTTTACTCTCAAAATGCAAAACAAGACGCAATAATCTTCATTTGTCACAAATTTGGTAGGAATACCTGAACTATTTTGTAGTGTGGAGTGATACACACTTAAAATAGTTATTACACCTTGAGAAGAACGTTAACATTAAAACAAGAAAAGCTCCGTATAAATACAGACTGATATGGAGACCTTTTACAAAACAAACAGATGGAGTCGATCATTTCTGGAAAACTGAAAGTAAACATGAATTTTTGACCTGAAAACTAGTTTGAACAACACTGAAACTTTGGTGACATCATGTCCTTTCATCTACAGAGCGAACACATGACATGACGTTTGCAAAGGTCAGATCAGTGAATCCCTCTCAAAAGCGGTTGTTTTACCTGAGACACGTGAATCACTGCTTTCACATTCACGTTAAATGACCTGGAAACAGAACAGACTCCGTTACACATCCAACACACGTCACATGATTCCCACACGATCATTCATACATCAGAGTACAGCACGAATAATGACTGGGAATGTCTCTGATCGATGGAACCAACATAAACCAAGCGTTTCTCACACTTTGTGAAATCATACCACGGGTCAGACCGGACCCTCTGGTGGGCCGGTTCTGGCCCGCGGGCCGTGCGTTTAACCCCCTTGTTCTACATCCCACGACTGAACGCTGCTTAGAGAGGGGCCGTTAATAAAAGCCCAGATTTCACTCACTGGTCGAACTGATCAGGCGTGACCTCCAGAAAGGGCTGCAGGGAGGGAAAGGCTGCATTGTTGACCAGCAGATCAATGGGGCCCACGTCCTTCAGGGCCGTCTCCGTGGCCCCCCAGTCTGCCAGGTCCACACACACCGGCACGATAGAGGGACACTGTGGGAGGAAGTCAGAAGTAGGAGTATGTCTGTGCTGAGGCCCAGTGTCTTGCCCAAGGACACTTTGGCTGATCAAGATGGAGATGATGGAACCCTCAACCCTCTGTTGGGCTCGGTTGACCACCCACGGTACCTACTAGGGGTGTCGAACTCTTTCAGGGGCCACATACAGTCACATTTGATCTCGGGGGGGCCGGACCAGTAAAATCATAGCATGATCACTTTTAAACAACAACATCTTCAAATGCTTCTCTTTGTTTTAGTTCAAAAAAGTAACAAACACAGTTGTGTATTTAATGAAAATAATCTGCATCAAAATGTAAACGGACGACTAAATGAAACCGTCTGTGGAGGGGGAGAGGGAGGCGAAGACCACCGGTAATAACGAGGTCATGCGAGTGCAGTGGAACAGACGTATCAAAGAAGAGGACTGGTGAGTCAGAGCGCGACGAATGAGGCCTAAGGGATTGCAAGGTATGTGAGTGTGTGGTTTGGGATTGTGTGTGTGTGTGTGTGGGGGGGGGCGGGGGGGGGCTGTGGGTGGTTGCACCTCCTGCTTCAGCGTGTCCAGGTTGGCCTGTGTGCGCGTGACCGCCGTGACCTCGGCTCCACAGCGAGCCAGGGCCAGAGCCGTGGCCCTGCCAATCCCTGACACACAAAACATCCATAAACACAAAGACTTATTACAGACTGAGTCTGGGGCTGTGGCATCAGAGCTGACACACACACACACACACACACACACATTCCACACATGTCTCGGGCTTTGCACAATGAACAAAGCTGGTTTTATTCCATCTTCTCACTCTTTGAACTGACGACACTGGAGCTCACATTCAGCATCATGACCTCGACTTCTACGTCTCTAACTTTGTGAAGGTTGGAATTATTATAATCACACTTTAGATTCACTTTTTCCACCAATATTTACATTTTCAAAATATTGTTATACGATCTGCCATTTTATACTTTTTATTTATCACATTTCCTGCAGAGGGACAGTGTTTAAAATAATCTGATTGACACTGGTAGAAAAACAACTCAATGTATTTATGTTACATATTAGTCATTTGAAGTATTTGCATCAATATCAGGAGTAAAAAAAACATGTCACCGTTTGACTGAGTGGAGTGAAAACTGCAGTACCTCCAGTCGCCTGTGAGTGTCAGTGTCACCTGAATAAACATCTAGCATGGCTGTTTGTGTGAGTTTTGTGTCTTTACCTTTTCCTGCTCCCGTGACCAGAGCACGTTTCCCCGCAAAACTGATCTCCATGTTGGGTGGAGTGTGTGAAGATGAGTCTGAAACAGATACCGACACACACACACACACACACACACACACACACACAGAGGCTGAAGAGAGACTCCACCAGCTCACGTGACCTCTCACGATCAACAAGTTGAACGCTCTCTGATAAGTACTACAAACATTTCAAACAGACATATGTGATTAAGGAGATGGTTGTTACGTAGAACAGGGGAGATCCACGCAGCAGCAGTAGCAGCAGCAGCAGCAGCAGTAGCAGCAGCAGCAGCAAACCGGTCTCAGATCTGCAGGAAGCTCCAACAGAAACCCCCTGACTGTTAATGTTTGTCTTCCAGGTCAAACCTGCCCCGTCACCGTGAACACGCACAGTGGGCGACTCTGTTTCACGATCACGGACCCGGATGAGGTCAATTCCATTAGTGAAAGGGCAAAGTGAGAGTTTATGCCTCCATCAAGCCTTTAAAGGTGCAGTGTGTTAGATTTCACTCATTGTTGTCACTTCTGAAAACATTACAAATCAACATTTGCATGAATCTGTAATCACCCATATGTATATATTTTTTTCCCATTACCCCAAACTGAGCCCATGAATGTATATTTACATGAAGAGCGGGTCCTCTGGGAGCCGCCATGTTTTTACAGTAGCCCAGAGTGGACATACTAAGCATCTTTTGAGTTTTAATGATGACTTCATGTTACCATAGATTTCCTCTCCTGTTCAACTTGCGCCCGAGTGACACTCAGACAATTCAAAGTGTAAAACAGAGTTCATTTTCCAAAAGCCCGTTTGTCACAAATATCCACAATTGTCCTCGATAGATGTGATAAATGTCATTCGTCCACTTTGACCCATATGTTGGTCTCTTGCCCATTACTCTCGTTTTGGCAGAGCGACTGTGACTCTATAACGAAAAAAAAAAAAAGAGTCAGAGTTGTTCTGCCTCGGAAATCTCCAAAAACAGACATGCGTGGAGAAGACATGCCGAGTGTTGGATGGTGGCTCTGGTTTGGGATGGGACTCGAACTCAGCGGGGCCGCATCCACCAGCGTGTCTGGTCTCGGACCTGGTCTTGCTCCAGTTGACTGTGCCGGTCAGAGGAGGATGGAGCTGGGTCCTTGGACCTCTGCCCCGTGTGTCTGTGGCGGAGGGAAGAGTTGAAGAAACACCCTGGTCTGTCCACAGTCATGAGGACGTTCGCTGACGTAACGCGTCCCCTTGGCTCCTCTCCTCTGGGAACAGCGCTGCCTCGATGTCCTCACGATAATGGCTCTCTGGAAATAGATGTTCACCCAAATATGAATGTATACACACCCAGTACATGACATATGGGGGGAGAGTCCCACAGCAGTAAGTCAAGGCTAAACCTCAAGATCACATTCACCATTCATATTCATGACAGTTCAGCATTAGACATAACACACCCCTGTAAATGGGATTTAAGCCATTTCGCTCCAATCGCACTTGTTTACAAGAGTCCTCTTGCTGTGACCCAATAAAGAGGAATATGATGTGTGCATTCTTGCCAAGTAAAGGCTCAAATGTTGGAGAATGTAGAAAGATTTTTATTTTAAGACAACACATTGGTGCTAAAAACAGATGAAACACATCTGTCCTTCCAGTTCCTTCACTGACCTGCAGTGAGACACAAGCGCCACACTTCAGATATTTGTCTGGTGTGCGACGGGGAGGACAGCTGTTTCACACAAACACTTTTTACAGGCACGAATACTGTTGCTGGATTGTGAAATGGGAGTGGGTGGTGCCAAAGAACCAGTTCATCACGGCCAAAGCCACAAACCTGTTTTCCAAAGAACACCAAGCCATCTGAATATACAGTAAAACGGTTGCTTTCTTATTTACATGAGACATTTACAGTAAGTGAGGAGCAGGGTTTACATATCGAATACTAACTGGAAATGGAACTAAGGGTCTTGGGATCTTTCGCCTCGCCTAGAACGGAAAGACAGTTCTAGGTCCCGCGAAGTGGTTAGGGATGTCCCCACACTCAGGACCTTCCTCTCGCGGACAATAGGAAAGGTGGACCTTCGTGTTGGGACCACACGACAGTTGGGGTTGGCTGAAGAGAAACTGTCCCTGAGGGACCCTTCCTGCCAAACGCTGGGAAGAGGTTCTTCAGCTCCACCCAGTGAGGTCATACATCACACCTTTCAGTGACACGGTGAAGGATTAGGATGAAGATGACCTGTATTGATCCCCGTAAAGGTGAAATTCAATTTTGGGGAAGCTAACCTGTCATTCGTGCACCAGAGAAGAATGCCAGCTACCTGGTGTCAGTGACAGTGGAGACACAATCGACAGTGCTGGTGCTACGACCTGCGAGCCAAGATCAATATCTACGGGTGAGGTGGACAACACCAACTCAACCCCCTTCCTTTTTGGGTTTGACTGCATCAGAACTCCAACGATACAGCTGCTCGGTCTTTAAGAGGAGAGCGACAGAGCAACAATTCAAAACTTCAGAAAAGCAATATATAAAAGCCAAATCGTTGACTCGTATTTACACCAACACTGTGACATGTAACTTGAGTCAGTCGTTTACAGGAAGTAGTGCAAACACCACGGACGTGGTCCTGTTAGAAATAGGCAAACACAAGAAAGGCTAATACAGAAGGAATCGAACAGTAACAGACTGGATATATGTGAACACAGTAAGAGAGTCAGTCTTACCTCCGATCAGATTGACATGTAGTTCATTTCTGAGAGAAAACAAGTTTATAATTAAATACATGCGTCTTGTGCCTTTAAAGAACCTACATCATTTTACGTTGAGATATACTAATTCGATGGTTTGGCTTTGGGAGTAAAGGCCGATACCGAGCTTCGTTCCTGCTCACAGGGCTGCGAGAGCAGCATACTTCATACTTCATACTTCACAAGAACTTGGAGTGCAGAACAAATTTCTGACCAATCACACAACAGCTGTCGGACACAAGAAAAAGAACAAAGCTCTGCCCAGATGAAGTGTCAAGAACAAGCTGCAAGAACTCCCAAAGCAAAATGACATCATTTGGTTCTTGCAGCCCTGGGAGCAAGAACAACGTTCTCTGCTCCTGTGGAGTACGTGTTGACCTTTAGTCAACATGAACAGGGAAAAGGCAGTGAGATGAACTTGGAAGCGAATAGAATCAACAGGTTGTTGAGGAGAAGGTGATGGTGGCACTGTTTTAAAAAGTCTTCGACAAACTGCACCTGCACCAAAAAGTAATTTCTCAAACGTGTATAATACCCTGTCAGTCCACAGCCAGTTGGACCTGGACTTGTGTTTACTTGACTTTCGACACAGGATTTGAGCAAGTCAAATAAGATTAGCATTAATTGCTAGTGCTAAAGTGCATCATTGGCCTTCGCAGAACGCAATAACCACAAGGGATCGTGTACATCTCATCAGGTATTTGCCATTTCAAGATGAATTTCAGTGATCCACTTCCTGCCTAAACCCCGAAGCTTTACAAACTATTTCCTTGCATCCTCTCACTCTTCACTACCTGTTAAGACCGTTGGAGCTTGAGTTGGAAGTAAACTTCACTGAATATAATTCAAACATCAGCTTACAGCTCAATACATACTCTGCCAGAACAAGGTTCTCTGTTCTTGCAGAGTGCGTATTGACATTAAGTCTCATAGAACTTTGAGATGAAGCTACAAACACAAAACGTTTAAAATACTGTTTCTGGACCACCACTGAAGGGGGCTACCTGGGAGAAAAGGTTCTACACAGCAGCCGTAAGATGTTGTTAGAGTTGGCCAAATTAATTGGGAGACAGTTGTGACTGTCGGGGAACACTGAGGTCGGTGTCACGGATTCTCATCAACCCGTGTTGCCGCAGACACATGATATGGCTTCCTCCACTTTCAGTTTCTGTTCACCAGAGTATGCCCCCATCTGGTTCTTTGGTTCCAGCAGCCCTCCACGAGGGCACCGAGTCTGGGTGAAGCTTCGGATGAGGGCGCCCACTTCATGACAGGAGGTACTCTCCGCCAGATGAGGTGTAACCCCACATAACAGAGTGGTTCGGCAAGGGTCAGTACTGTGCTGCGGGGGGATTATCACTGTGGCTTCAAGGGTTTGTGGTGAAGTTTGAGGTTTGGACACCAGTCAGTGTTTGGGTACAACAGGCAATGGACTGTCTTAAACCTGCAGAGGGAGAAGAAACCAGATAATGAGGGACAGGGAGGAGGTTTTTTTCAAAAATTCACTGAACCCGATGTTGCCCACTTGAATTCATTTACCTCGTAGGATCTGCAAACAATGAAAATCCTCCCACAACGCTGACCACGTTCCTCCTGTTCTCGAAACCTCCATAGCTGAGAGTCACCTGGTTCAGAACATCACACGTGTTGGACTTCAGTAAACACAGCCACAGCTCTTTCACGTGACTTCGTGGTGGTCAGTCCTCCAATAGACCTTTTAGGTGGTTAGGTTTTTAAATGACAGTCACACACACACATGCATCATTACCTGCTCCAGCACCGTGTCAGTCGGCAGCTTCTGCAAGTTCTCCAGGTGAGAATGGAAGAGGTGTGTGTGTATAAGGGAAACCTCCAGCAACGCCTCGATGATGTAGCCGATGGTGCAGTCGTCTGGGAGTCGGATCTTCTCTGCAGTGCTGATGAAATTCCCTAAACTTCAACCACAAGACAAATTCTTTATTCGATGACAGATTTGGGATAAAGGAAAGTAGTTTGAATTGTATGTTTTATGACCATGAATACACAAGTTTTTATCCTAAAGGGAGAACATGAGTGATGATTAATGATTACGCGGTGATCCTGATTTGAGCAGAGTGCAGATTTGACAACATTTCAACAATGTTTTCTCGTGGAGTGTTTCATGAGCCTTTTTAAGTCTTGACCTTCAAAGGAAGAGCAGAGAATTGGGTCCAGACTCACTGCCAAGCTTAAAGGAGACCGACCACTCTCCTCATTTTCATTTGGTCACTACTACAACAGGTTGACAGTCTCAGATGTTCACTTAAAGATGCAGTGTGAAGGATTTTTGTCTATTTCTATTCGGAAAAAAAAAACATAAACAAAACATACAAACATTTTGATAATCACCTAAATGTATTATATTTTCCTATTACCCATAAATGAGCCCATTAATACATATTTACATGAGGAGCGGGTCTTCTCTACGTATATATTCCATATTTTTACAGTTGACATCTTGTCCTGCATGCTCAGAAGGGCAAGGGTGAGGTGATGGATACAACATGCAACTTCACAATGTCACGATGTCCTTGAATCTGTCACCCTGCTCCTTTTTTGTTTTCCTCACACTATCCGACACACCTGCTCCTTGTTACACTTTCTCCCTGAAATGCTCTCTGGTGATCCTGACCCTCCCTCAAAGACAAACCCAGAACGATCTGATTGGCCAACTGGCCCAATCTCACGTTTTGCAACATTTGGATGATCAACAGGAAACAGAACCTGCATGAACAAAGCATCCACCGCTGCGTGTAACCACATATTGAAGCTACTGACATTTTAAAAGGGGCCATTACTGTATCTATAGTATGGACCATAGCTGGCAATTTGTCACTTTGTGTTCTCACTGCACAGAAAATCCCAGTTTCAAAAGGTTCAATAACTTCATTTCTTCCAAAGAACAGAGGAGTCAAAGACCTACCTGGCCCAGGGGCTCATTTTCAACGCCAGACCTCTGCTGATACAGAAACCCGCTCCTCCTGTGGCAAACCAGAACTTCACCGACACCTGAAATGAGTCAAAAGCAGCTGGATAAATATGTGTCTGCAGGGACACGAGATTAACGTCATCCATCGGGGTGGGTCAGCATAAAAAACATAATGGAGTCAGAAACCCCCCCCAAAAAGACAACTAGTAAGTTGACTGACTGATCCATCACTCTTGACTCTCTCTGAAGCCTCGATGGGATGATCCAGACTGGGCCGGCCCAGGTAAACATCCTGGCTGTGGTGGTAGGAGGAGAGCAGGCGCAGCAGGCTGGGCAGAACCACGTAGTTATCATCATCCACATGGCAGAACCACCTAGACATGCGCGGTCAAATGGTTGATTATTTTGTACACTGAACGGCCACATTTTTGGAGTTTCTGGAATTACAACAAAGACCAAATGAGACTACAAAATGTGCTGCTTCATCATTGTATCATCGTCTCAACTTAAATACCGCATGTGCACAAAGCACATTGCGTACATTTACGTATGTGCTGATGCGGTGCATGACTTTCAACGGGATCGTGCTGTGCCAATGTCGGACCACTCACTTCTTCTGGGACTCGATGAACTTGTCGTACTCCACAGACATCTTGCAGCACAGAGCCTGGCGTGTGTGAGCCGCTGAGCAGTTCGTGTTGATTATGTTGGCTCCTGTGACAGACAGAGGACAAGACCCACGCAGTGTGTATGCTGGTTGCGGATCACTTGTTTATATCATCGATGATTGTTCCAAAAGTTGCGACAAACATCCCTGAGTTTGTCTAAGCTGGTGAGCCGATAGTGGAAACGGAGGACAGGTCCCAAAGTCAGGCTCAGGGTTTAGAGTTGTAGTCCTTTGATCAGAGGGTTCCCAGTCCTCCCCAAACTCATTCCCATTCGACATGCCGAGGGAACATGCCAAAGGGTCCTTAGGGGACCGTAATGTGCCCCTCGCTGTCATGGACACATTTCTTTTACCGTAAAAAAGGGTGAATGGATGAAAAACCGGACTGTAAAGCACTTTGAGTGAAGTCTACAAAAGTTAAGAGACAAGTTACACATACTAAATCTGACTGCCGGCCCAAATGGTTGAACCCGGTGGATAAAATAAGATGTATTACTACAAATAAATGTTTCAGACATTCTTCAATGCTGCAAAAAAATGAGGATTGACATTTGTGGCAGTTTGAGTCAGAGAGACATTTCGAATGTGTTTTGTTTCCAATGAAAAGTGTTGACCATCGTACCTGTTCTCATGCGCAGCTCGCTGTCCTCACCATCGGTGAACATGAAGGTCTGGGACAGACAGACAGACAGAGAGGAACATAAACACACATGTACTAAGCAGCACATACACTCTGCTCTGGAAACTAAATCAAATGTCCACAAAAGCGTATGTAGTGTCAGTAGACACCTACACAGCCAGTTCAATAGAAGTGAGGAGGCCATTTCACAGACTGAATGTTGAAACTGGCCACAGTCAAATCAGTGACGCAATTATTAAGTACAATAATATAATAAAGTACAATTTACAAGAACATCATCTGTATCCTCTTTCCTTACCATGTCCGTTTGGGTTATGCCGGGGGGAAAAAGTTAAACATTTCATGTGTCAAAGTCTTTCGAAATAAAAGACATTTTTGACTAGCGAAACTTAGACTAGGCTTGAGAGATAAAGAGGTTTCATGTTATGGTCTGTAATCCATTCAAGTTTAATGTTGAAGTCTGCCTGTGCTCAACGTTTTTGGTCATTACGCAGCCTGACAAAAGCTTGCTGAGCGTCCACACATCGATTCAGTCCAGTTCATCCCTTTAAAGTCAATCAGATCAAAGCAGGAACAGTTCTGACACCGACAAGTCGTTCTCGGCGTTGGTCTCGTTCTTTAACGTTTCCCAGGTGCCAGACTAATATCTCGGTTTGAATCCAAACAAAGACAGAGTGTTTCGGAGCAGCACAGATGTGGAACATTTGTAAATGCTTGCACAACTCAGGCTCTTTGTAGCGAGCAAAGTGCCGCGGTTAGATCACTGAAAGAAACGACAAAAGGCTACTTTTATGGGAATCACTGTGTTGGACACTGCCGTTGCTCATTATCTTTCAAACTTTACACAGACAGGCACCAGAATACGCCAACTAACTCATTCAAATTCTTCTGATATTGTCAAAAGAGGCCTTTCATATGCTTGGCAAGGCTTACGAGCTGACCCTGATAGAGCATTTGCTGTGCTGGCGATAAAGCTCCAATTCTTATGCAATCAGTTGACACACAGTGACTGTTTGAAAATCTCATGGTGTTGCTCGGGGTTTGCTTAGATTCATTCTTTGCTTGTGTCTCTTTTATATTTGACAATAATAGAGCTGAAACGATTCATCGATGAATCGACTGTAATTGATTGTAAAAAAAAGTTTGATTACAAATTCCCTGAATGGATTCGTCGAATCTTTAATTCGTGATTGGCTGTAACTGTTTAAGGTTAAGGAACTGACGAAACATACGCTGCTTCTTATTCACAAACACTCATAAGATGCGCACAAGTCCACACACACACACACACACACACACAGACATGTCTTTTCACATTTGTACTGTTTTTTCCACCGATTCAAATAATCGTTTTGATCAAATTGAAGAAAAAAATCAATCGATTCATCAATTACAAAAATAATCTTGAGCTGCAGCTCTAGACAACATACAAATCATGTTAAGTCAAAGGGTACAATTATATGTTTCTTTAAAACGCATTCAAATTGATTTATCCTCATTTATAAAAGTCTGTGTCAGAGCAAAGCCATTTCCCATTAGAGCAGCGCAGAGGCAGTTTAAAGGGAACGCGGCCCAGCGGGCTGAGACCTAAAGCCCTGCAGCCAGGCTGTAACTTTCAAACCACCGACAAACGAGCCACAGTCAAAGGGCCGTTAGAGCGAAACCCGACCGTCTCATAAATAACCATCACCTGTACGTTTCTGGAGGAGAACCTCCACTTCCCTACAGCAGTGGAGGAGTTACAGTGACACCTTTACATCAAACACAGATGAGTATGAGTGGCTTTTAATTTTACAACCACTTGTAAACTCAGAGGGGAAACGTTACTGAACCGCCAGCACTAAAAAAAGAGAGCAACCACCGTAAAGAGTGAAGCGTTGGCGGGAGCTGACGGCCAACGCACATCAGACCCACAGCGTAACGCTCTCGCGGCCGCCCAGGAATCCGAAGTATGAGACATTTAGATCATGTGCACGCGCAGAAACACAAAGTCTTTGAGCCATACAAAAAAAACAGGCTGTAAAACTACACCTGAATATCAATGTTCCTTTTTCCCTCTCACTTATTTGAAACCTTCTGTCCCGTTAGTGGCAGGATGACGTCATTCACGGCAGGAAAAGCCTGTTCATGCTTCTGTGTTCAGTCATGTCTGCTGAACACTGGGTGGCATAGCAACTTGTGCTCTCCGTGTTGTGACAATGAATGAACAGTTATTTTCGAGGGGAATCCACGGACCACCGAGCGTACAGAGAACGGTTTGCTCCGAGGATTGGAGCGTGGTCGCTGGAACACTTTCCTTACATCTATTCGGGAAAGAAAACAGTCACATCGATCACTGCTTTGTGTTTCTCTTAAAAGTCTGTTTTGATTTTAAAGAGTCACACTGGAACCCATTTATAAAAAATAGTTGTTGACGTTGCCCATAACAGTGGGGTCATCTCGATGACAGGAGGTGAAACTGCAAAAAAAATGATGGATTGGCAAAATAAGATATTCAGAATTTTGTTCAGCTTTCATGCAACTGTGGTTGAAACGGTTATATCAGATGGTGAGAGCTGCAGATGTGTTTGCTAATCCAACACATGCACACACACACACACACACACATACAGTGGTTGAAACTGGACTAATTCCTCAGTGACCTTGATAAACAACTTGCTCTGATCGAGGGGGCTGTGGATATGAGGAATGAAGTGTTAAACATGTCTGAACGTTACCTGGGTTCAATAAATCTTACAGAGGACAAACCCAGCGCCAAATTCCACGTCAGTGATTATGCAACACCCCAAAACTCCCCCTGACATCACACACAGGGTATATACACATAAGACCCCTGGCGCTGACATCATCACTGTGCCCACATACAAATAAAACCAGCGCAACGTATGCACCCTGGATATTAGATCGGCTTTACTGGTGACAAAGAATACAATTCTATTGTAGATGGCTTTGAGTTAATGTTCTACATCCCTGGTTTATGGAGCACAACTGAATTTCTCAAGCACTGAGCAAATGAATTCAAGGGTGTGTGTGTGTGTGTGTGTGTGTGTGTGTGTGTGTGTGTCATCACACTTAGCAGATCCACTGGATGTTTCCCTCAGTTTGTGTAAGGGTGAGGGTGATGTCCTGGCTATGGCTCGGACATTTGGGATTAAATCCATGGTCAGATTTGATGCGGAATTAGGGAACAGAAAGTTGGTGGACATCCAGCGCATACTGGTTTTCTGCATTCAGAAAACCAATAATTGTAGATGATGGGCCAATTTTCCATCATAAATGTGTCGTAATGTCGATCACTCGGTAAGAATGAGTAAAAGTTCAACTCATCCATTCTGCTCAACAGTAATTGAATCAGTATGTGCACAGCTATTTCACATGAGCATGAATTTGGGGAAGTCCTGTCCTACAACGACCACAACGCTCTCAGGACAACATTCTCAACAATGAATGACATCAGCTCTCCTCACCTGCTCTTTCGCTTGTGAAACCCAGGTCTGGATGAGCAGCTCCAATCGGGACTTATGGTACTTCTTGGTTGTCTTCACAGCAATGAAAATGTCCTTCAAATCTAACGGGTCTTTGGATATAGATCCCAAAAGTCCACTCGCTTTTCCTCCTGCCCCTCTTTTGAGGATTCCCTCATCCCTCCCGGTGACTTCCATCTCCACCGCCTCCCCCAGGACAAAATGGCTTCCACGGTGCCCCGTGCCTGTTCCTTCTCCATGGACAGAAGTCACTGGTACCGTGTGCTGGTGTGTTAAGTCTACTTTTACAGGTCTGATTTGGGGTCGGGGTTGAGGCAGGTCCACCTGGCGAGCTGGGGGCTGGAAGGCTGGGATCAACAGCAGCAAGAGGCCACAGAACACAAGGGCAAACAGGAAGCATAACTTGCTGACACCCACTGAAGCTATGTGCATCCTGACTGGCCGATGGAGCAGGTTCATCAGCCTCCAGGGCTGAAGTCACTCTCAACACCACCCTGTCCCATCCTCACACCATCGCATTGACTCCTGTACAGAAGAAGAGGACATTTACTTCACACGTACAGCGCTTTTCTTCACATTCTGTTTTTAATCTCTATATCTACTCAACTAAAACACACATTTAAATCCTTTAAAGACACCTCTGCTTCTCGTGGTCCATCTAGACTTAGTTTGACAAGTGATTCTGTCTTTAGATGTAGCGTGTGACTCTGTAAGTTGCGGAGAGGGCGAACTGTGCAGCATCCAGCACTAACTGTTTGACTGTCTACTCAACTCTGGTTTCAACAGATTGTCCGACATCTTAACCATTCAATCGTTAGCTTCTTTGAGTTGCTGGATTAAACGCCAAAATCAATGAATCAAGGTTGGGCCTGGGATGAAGGAAACATTTGCTGCTTTGAAGGAAAAGCAAGAAAAAAAATGGGAAAGCCTGGATGTGTCCCTGTGACAGAGGAGCCTTTTCATTGGTCCAGTTATTACATGTAGAATATGAGCACAACGCATGCCCTTGTTTAAATGGAGCCGCTAGGCTTCGTTTAAACATTCCCATAATTGAAACATGGAAACAATCACAGGCCAGAAATACATAATCTTCAACTCTGCTGTAATACAGTCGTGCTTTTTATAAAAGTTAAATATTTAGGATGCAGTGCTATCTAGTGGTGAAGTAGCAAGTCACATATGATTTGTCTTTGACTAACCCCCTCCTTTCTCTGCTACTATAGAAACATGGTGGTGCAACATGGCGGCCTCCATATAGTGGACGTCCTTATAATATAAATAGTGAGGCATGTACTTTTGTAATCATAAACTTATCATAAACTTATTAAAAATCATATACAGTTGCTAGGAATTCGATTTCTGCTCCCCAAAAATATGTGCAAATAATTGAATCTAAATTTTAACATGTTAGACCTTAAAATGTGCAGTGTGTAAGATTTGGTGACATCTTGAGGTGAAGTTGCATGTTGTATCCACCACCTCACCCTCAGCCTTCAGAACATGCAGGAGAACCCAAGGTAGACTTCAGTTGTCATTACAATTAAAAATATACTTCGTACGTCCAATATGGGCCACTGTACAAACATGGCGGCCCCCATGGAGAGGACCCACTCCTTATGGAAATATACAAAAATGGGCTCCTTTAAGGATGATGGGAAAAAAAATACATTAAGGTGATTGTGAAAGTGTTATTTTTCACTTTTTTACTTTCGAACAATAGACGTGACAAAAAGGACCAAAATCTTATACACTGCACCTTTAAAGTCCATGACTTTCTTTATCAATTTCTCTAACGACGTAACTATCTGGCAGCTAAGGCATTTTGATTTGAGTAATGACATCATTTGAGTAGACGTGTATAAAAATAGCAGTTCGATAAAAGGACCGACGCTTTTGGAAGTCGGTTCTTTTTCAGTGTTTCTTTCACGACACTCGAAAAAAATGAAACTATTCGCGGAGGCTGGAGTTTAAAGAGGCAGCTTTTCAGATAACGAAATTCACTCTTGGTTTCCGGTAGTCACAATAGTCCACCGAGAGGCGTACAACTTCATAAAATACCAACAAAGTAGTCTGGACATGACAAAGAATCTAAGAGCGCCGATGAAAACAGCTAGCTAACTTCAGGACCTGAGTCTGAACCGGGGTAAATGAGGACCGCCACCGGGAGACGTCGCTCGACTCGTTCGGTCTCTAATGTGACGACGTGACTTTACAAATTAAACACACTCACGTTAGTTCTTCGTCTTCTTCATTGCGTCTCCTCGACGTCTTCTCCAAACTTAGCAATTCGCAAGTGTCCGTCCAACTCCAACACGTCGGCTTCTTCACGAGACATTCACAAAGCTCACACAACTCCTCTACGCTCTCCACACAAGCCAAGCGTGACTATATTCCTGTTCCGGGTGTCTCTTTCAAAATAAAAGGTGTATCGCATTTGGCGAATTGGTAAAAGTGACGTCACTGTATTGGAGACAAAATTATAATTTTGCTATCAAAATAAATTAAAATAAATTCATTGGTGAGTCAGCACATTTTCATCATGCATCCCTGCACCCCCCCCCGCCTCGGGTAATGTCTGACACTGAAGGTTGATAACATTCATAATAAAGAGCAGTTGAATTTGTCTCATTAGCAAGCTTTCAAGACTTGTCCACTGCAACATGTTTGTACTGCCGCTGTGCCAGAATCAACACCGCAGGACCATTAGAGGAGGAGCGGCTCGCCTGCCAAAAAAACATACTGGCTTGCATTAGGTTACCCCGGCAGCTCTCTCATATACTCACCAGTGGCATGCACACAGTGACGGCCTCATTATTTAAAGAAGGGTCCATTTTAATTTAGTGGATGAATCCAAAACATATTCTCCTATTCTTAAGCTAATTGTAATAATATCACTCAAAAATAAATGTGACAGACATCCTATTTCAAGTGGTTTGCTTCAGTATAGTTCATCAACCACTTCATCAACCCCCCCCCCCCCCCCCCCCCCCCCCCCCTCATTTGTGGCCCGTCTTATTGGCAGGTTTATCCCTCTTGCCACACACATAGGACATAATTGTGCTGTGCAAACAAACCAGACAAGCGCTGTCATACAGCCCAACACACTTCATTACCCCCCTCCCACCTTGGCTCCCCCCTCATGCTACCACCTCTTCCACAGCCCGAGATTTTCCTTGCCAGTTCACCATGGCCACTCCCCGCCACTGTCAATGCATTGATGATAATCAAATTTAACATTTAACATTGTTTTTCAATCGCACCATTAAAAACAAACAGCAAATAAAGCAAACAGAGTGGTAACTGACAAACTGCATGCACACCAAAAAGAATAGTTGATGAATAATAAGCAACAAAGACACCATCGTTAAAGCAGTAATTGCCAATAAAGAGAATTGGGACATTAACAGGATCGTAACATTTCATTAATGCAAATAAACGCAAAGAATAAGAATGAAAATCATTGAAAGCTGAAAATATGTTGCGAAACTTTAAGTAGGCAGCAGTGAGGCCAGACATACACTGATCTGAGGCAGATTGAGACAAGATTTCTCGGTCATGTGACGGAGCTGGGCAGATTTTTTGATGTTGTTCGTCCCAGTGTTCGTGTGTGGGTTTGGCGGTTGAAATGTGATGTGAATTGTGTCATCAAGGCTCTGTCATATGTCAACAACCCCAAATCAGCACATTTCCCCTCTCTGCTTTTGTAATTAAAGGCATGAGAGCAATTAAACAACAAGAAAAACAAAGCATGGGAGATTTATCTTCCTCATCAAAATGTTCCTCTGTTTCAATCCACCATGGCCAGTATTGTCGAAACGGATACAGATAAGTTTTACTTAGCTCAGCGTATCAGGGACAGCAATGCATCATACTTTATAAAGTGAAAATGTCATCAATATTACATTTTGAATGAAAATGTAATATTCTAATTGACATGATCATAAAATGATTTTATTCAATTAGTTAATTATAATTATGCTCATAATTAAAGACAGGTCAAAGATTTTTGTTCATTTTGATTTTTATCAACTATTTGCAAACCAGAAATCTGCACAGAATCATTACAGGAGAACTGAGAATTAAGAATTATAAATTGAATGTTTTCAGTTGGAGTTCCTTTCTGACTGTGTTTTAATGTGTTTATAAAAAATGTGTGGTCTTACATTTAAATCCAACTCCCCATACAACTACACTAGCTGTCTTTGGAGCTCCTTCCTACTTGGTAAAAATGATATGATCCGAGTCAGTCCTCGCAAGTGATTGGCTGCATGACATGCCCATCAAAAAAGTCCAAGCACATCACTATTGCACATACTCAAACCACTAGGAGGTGACAGGAGTTGTGTATTGAAGATAGAGAAGAGAAACCGAGACTTGAATCTTATCAAGCAACTATTGAACAACAGCAACATCAACGGTGGTATCAATACTATCAATATGGAGATCGATCCAGCCACTGCTAGTCCAATGTGACTCAGAGTTGATGTGATCTCCATCAAGATCCCATCACTTGGCCGGAGAGAAGCTGCATTTTTTAAAACAACAAACTCCGACAGCCCCGAAAACTTCCTGAATGGATTCATCCCAGAGAACACAGCACCTGTGAATGTGCCGTATGTAAGATTTGGTGACCTCTATAGATGAAGTTGCATGTTGTATCCATCACCTCATCCTCGACCTTCTGAGCATGCAGGACAACTGAAGTCTACCATAGGTTCGGTAGACTTCAGTTGTCATTCAATCTTAAAATATGTCTAGTACGTACACTTTTACAAGAGTGAAAACATGGCGGCCTCCATAGACAGGACCTGCTCATGTAACTATACATTAATGGGCTCATTTTAACGTAATAAAAATAAAACATTAACATGATTATAAATTCATGACAATGTCAGTATGTAATTGTTTTGTAATAATTTTAGAAGTGACAACAATGACTAAAATCGAACACATGGCACCGTTAATAGCCTTGGTAAATAAATTAGAAGACCCTAAAATAAGAGGCACAGCTAGGACTTTTTTTTGTTTGTCATACAAAGTCAAAGTCATTGCTCAGGATTTAAAAACGGAGAAATGACTGAGACATCTGTAAATGAGAGCATGAGGAAGTCTTATTTACCGGGAGCAGACAGAGCGAGGAAATGACTTGTTTGACGGCAGTTGAGAGAAACGCTGTGAGGCTGGAGGATGAGAACCGAGCCAACTTGTCTCTTTCTGTGTGAAGCAGCAGAGCAGTGCGGTGGCCCGGTCGCCTGAATGTGGAAGTGGAAGGACACAAACCAGGCAACTCATGAATATGCATGCACAAAGGTGAAGGCAATTCAAACAAAAGCTCCATTCACCGAGGGAGCACAGAAAAGGTACTAATATGGAAATGTTTTATTTTAACGAACCTTGAAGCATATAAATACAGTTTGAGAGTTTTACATAACTCGATACAGCTGATGCAGGCAGCAGTTGGTGTTGTTTTTTTCTAAAATACTGACACTGCAGCAGAGCAGCCCACTGAGGGCCAAGTTTAAATCTCCTCAGGCAGATGAGTTTGCCCCTTTCATCTCAGACACAATGCAACAACTCCGCCCTGAGCCTGCCTATATGCCCGAGTATGTTTGGAAGCATTCAGTCTTGCAAACAAATGTTTTCCGTGATAAGGTTCAACAATCAGCCCAGAGCTTCATCATCTGACAGACGAGAAAAGGTATCTGCCGTTTGTTTCACATCCATCTTGCCAAAGTGTATTACTTCACTTTTCACTCGATCCTTTTGTTTTCCCTCGAATAGCTGGAGTCAAATGCATGTAATGAAACCAGGAGGGCAGTGGATACAATGAATGGCATCAAACCTGGCAATGAAAATAAACCTTAGAGCACAGTTTCCTTGAATTATGTGAATAATACTGCTCGAAATAAAGGCGTATTGACAAAGAAAGACACAGTACCTTACAAATGATACCATTTATTGAAAATGTGAGGCTCAAGGTGTCAGGATGCTTATTTATTGTGAAACATGATTTTCTAAGCCTCTGATTTCTTTTGTCATATTTTCACATTCCAGAGTCGTTTTTGACAACAGTCTCACTCAAGCATATATCATCATCAAAATGAAATAGCAGTCAATACATATCAAAATAGGAATTATATAGATATACTAGACTCACTATCAATATGTAATATAGGATTTATTTCAACTATCTCACATCTTATATAAGGCTTTACATATGTTGATCACATTATTGTATTAAGTCATCATTGCGGTCCTGTTCTTTTTAATTTCTTTATTTCAATACAACATTTTGTAAATTGTCTGTATTAAAGGTGTATAGTGTAAGATTCGGTGACATCTAGTGGTGAAGTTGCATGTTGAATCCATCACCTCACCCTCACTCTTCTGAACATGCAGGGGAACCTATGGACAAGACTTCGGTCTTCATTAAAACTCAAAAGATGTTTTGTACGTCCACTTTGGACTACTGTAAAAACATGGCGGCCCCGGTAGAGAGGACCCCTCCTCATGTGAACATAGATAAATGGGCTCATGTATGGGAAACTTAAAGGGACCTCAAAGTGCTTTACAGTACAGTTTACATTCACCCAGTCACTCAAACATTCATACTGTGAATCGACTGTATTTGTAGCACTTATTAGAACATGGGACAATGTGGGGTTCTTACCCAAGAACACCTCAGAATAGAGAATGAAATTAAGATAGATGAATTATATCCTTTTCAAACTAGCAACAACTTCTCCGTCTCATCCTCTTTTGAGGAACAGGGGATGGGAGAAGAACATGTTTGGACTTAATGGACTTTGGGGTTCATGCGTTAGAGCAGAGGTAACTTGGTGAATTTAGTGCAAGACCGTCCTGCCTCTGATAAACAGCTACATGGGCCTATTTGTCCCATTCTGACGCACTGTAAAACATGTCGAAATGTGAGTGAAAATGTGCACACTGTCACATTACAGTATACTGTACATAACTACAAATAAGGTGTTTTTTTTCTATATTCGTCTCGATGTAAGTTGCCAATGTGAGCAAACTCCAGCACTCTTTTTTATTTTGGTGTCTAAGTGTCCGCATCGAGTCTGACAAACACACTCGGAATTTAAAAAAATATTCTGGATAATGTCTCAGAAAGCTCAAAACAGATAAGAAGAAACCAGCACATAAACGAGAAGATAATTAAAAGGACCAAGCAAACGTCAAACACAGAGACTGAGGGAAAAAAAAAACACACATGCTGTTCATTTCTTCAGAACAGCAGGTGGGGAAAAAAGCCTGTGAGACAAAAAACAAGTCTGAGGAAAAAAGACAAAAAAAATTGTCAGTTGACTTGACAAATGACTTCAGCACTTTGAGACTCAAAAACTATTATTTTTGAGCTAAAATGCAAGAAGACAGCGGCGGAATATAGTTCTCGCTCAGATTATGCAGTTCATGACATAAAGGATGATCTTAATGCAAAAACAAACTAAGTATAGAATGCATCTTTAAATAACCCTCCTCCGTGACAATGTGTGTGTCACATTCGTTCTTTTATCCAGGTTACAGGAGACGGATGTAATGGATTTAACTGGTACAATAAGTACAATGGACAGCAGAACTAAGCTTTGATTCCTTCTACATGTACTTAGTAATTCCACATACCTATATTTGTATTCTAAACAAACGTCTCGTTAATTGAGCATTGCACTGACATTATCCATGTAGGTGAATCACCAACACAAACGTACACTCAGACAATATTCTGTAGCTTGGGTTTTAAACTAGTTGACTACGTGTGATCGCCGCTTTTTATCCACAATGTTCTTACTTCCTCCTCTGCATTTTTTCTTCAAAAATAAAAGCTTATATTTTGCTGTAATTCTAAGCTCGATTGCAGACATTTTATTTTGAAAAGGTTGTGAACTTGCCTCTGAAGATATTGTGGACTTCATCAAAAATCTACAAAGACAAAAGGCCAAAAAGTAACATCTTCCTCATGAGAGGCAGAGCTTCAGTGTTCACTCCTTTTTGGATGACTTTGCCACACAGCATCATCAAATTTGACAAGCCAACGGGGAGATAAAACTATAGAATTGACAGGTGTGACAGTCTGATCGAAAATAGTGTTTATTAAAAAACTTTATTATTGTCGGTCATCAATCGATCCCAGAAATGTTATACAGGCAACCTTAAGAAAAACCAGTCATCACTGGTCGGAACTGGACGGTTGATCAAGCAATGTTTAAGTGGGTGGATTTTCTCATAGATAGGTCGTCTGGATCTGTCTTGGCAAAGTGTTTTGCTTTTGAACCCAAGAGAAGGGATCAATGATGAAGAATAAGGAAAAGGACCGACAGATTATCTGGGGTGAAGGTAATCAAACTATCACACGGTATCAGAAGTTTCATGGCTACTGATGATACTTATTTTCAACTTCTCAAATGCAAGGCTCTCCTTAAACAATGGAATAATGGCGCCGCGCCATTATACCACAGTCGTAGCGCCATCATACCGACTCCTCCCCCTAACAAGTCACTGACACACACAGACACACACTGAGAGGAGGGAGACTGAGAGTGCACAGTGCACCGACTGCTGGGTTGAAAATGGGTCTGCGGCCCACTTTTGGGTAGCGACCCACCAGTTGAGAAACATAATGGCTCAACTTGACACCCTCAGTAGAGAGGGTTTGATTCTCATGTAAGAATTAGAAGTTATCTCTCTCAGCCAATTAAAACAAATGGAAAAAAGACATCCAATCTTACACACTGGACCTTTAATGCAATTAGATGTCTGCTCAAAAACTACTCTCACATTTCCTTAGTACATTTGCAGTGTGCTTCTCCAGAAAACTTTATAGAAACATTTCTGTAGTGACTATATTTGTCTTTACACACTACCTCCTGTCGAAGGTATGTTGCGTATTATTAAAGCAGAAAAGTACTAGATTACCACATATGAGAGAACATAAATTGAATTATACATTTATTTTGCTCAGAACTTGTATGTCATGGTGTTTCTGCCCTTTAGCTGTGAATATCAATGACTCATACACATGGTATGTGGAGCAACTCTATGTATACATGTGCAAGGGGTTTATGCATATGGCATCCATCTCATAAAAATACACAACACCTGTGCCCTGTTGTATAATGCCAGAGTTCTGCATAATGGTCTGAATCGGCAAAGATATGTTTTACCATGTACAGGGAAACTGCATTAAGCGTATACATAGGTGACTGCATTATCATTTTGCTCAGCTGTGTTATCTGGCCTCTGTACATTATTAATTCTTTAGATTTGTGTTGTCCTTTATGTGTTTCGTGACATGTTTGTCTTATTATTCCTGGTGGTCCCTTTAATTGGCCAGGTCATTGTTGTAAATGGAATTGGTTCTTAAAGGTGCAGTGTGAAGTTCCATGTTGTATCTATCACCTCAACCTTCCCCTTCTGAACATGCAGGAGAACTTATGGTACACTTCAGTCGTCATTAAAACTCTAAACGATGTTTAGTGTGTCCATGTTACTGTAGAAGCATGGTGGTCCCTGTAGAAAAGCCCGCCCCCCCCCCCCCCGGAAAATACACATTAATGGGCTCATCTAAGGGTGATGGAGAAAAATAAAACATATGGGTAATTGTAAATTCGTGAAAATGTCAGTATATAATTGTGTTATATTTTTGGATGTGACCTAAATGACCAAAATCTAACACGCTGCACCTTTAGAAGTCAATTAACTAAACATTAAAGGTGCAGTGTGCAAGATTACTAACAAAGCAAACATCTTTTGAGTTTCAATGACAGCTGACATCTACCATAGGTTCTCCTGTATGCTCAGAGGAGTGAGGGTGAGGAGATGGATACACTATGCAAATTCATCAATAGATTTCACTGTACTTTGGCATAACATCAGTGTTGAAGTTTGAGTCCTTTTGTGTTTCAAATCTTGAAAACAGACACACTTGACACGACAACGCAAAGACTGATCAGATCTTGGCCTGCGAATGTCGGCAGAAGCATCCCACTAAACCCTGCCCTTCAACTACCTCGATGCTCACTCTGTTGCCACCATTTATTCTTAGTTCCCCATTGACCTTGCACATGCAGGAACTGACTCGCAAGTCCTTAATTGCACACGAAAATAAAAAAATCACAAAATGATTCAATGATCATGACATTTCAAGTAAAAAGTATCGGTATCAGTACTGGCGAATCTAGCCCTGTATCTACACGGTATTGGATCGATACCAAAATTCCCAGTATCACCCATCCCTAATTAGACCGCTACCACTCCTCAACCATCATCTATCAGTCTTGAGCTAGAAAGAGCAAACCAAAGGAGTTGTCTTTTGTTGTTTTCTTTGGTTGGACTTTTTTACAAGGGTAAACTAAAGTGTTTGCCAATCCCTATTCCCTTTGCTGACTGTCTCAGTGATGCACATGTTGACCTGGTTATGCCTCCAGTGACAGTCTTGCCTCGTGAGAATAGGTTAGATGGACTCAGGGACTGGGATGCATTCAAAGGGGCATCCTATGACTCAAGGACGATCCTCTGGAGAGGTGTCACTCCACTACAGAGGCAAATCCGACTTCATCCAGGCACCCGTAGTATATCATGCTTATTTAAGTGATAAACATAACACAGATACAGACACAAATGCAACCCCAAAACAAAAGTGCAGTGTGTAAGATTTGGTGACATCTAGTGGTGAAGTTGCATGTTGTATCACCTCACCCTCCCCTTCCAAGCATGCAGGAGAACCAATGGTAGCCCTCAATTGTCATTAAAACCCAGGTTAGTATGTCCACTCTGAGCTACTGTAAAAACATGGTGGCCCCCATAGAGAGGACCCGCTCCTCAGGTAAATATACATGAATGGAGATACTTAATGAGGGTAATGGGAACAAAATACATTTAGATGATTATGAAAATAATGTGTATTATTATTTTGTAATTTTTTTTTTCTACCTATAGAAGTGACAAAAATAAAAATATTACACACAACACCTACACTATAAATACAAAATGGCCACATGCATAAATTATTTCCAGTGCTTTTTTTTCCTTCTGAAAGTTCATGGGGGCCACTGAGGCCAACATAAAAAATCAAAAAAATAAATAAACTGTGTATGTAAGTATAAAAGAAGCGTATATTCTGGAAACCATTTCATCCAGTGTTCATATGTGTGGTAAGACTTTAAGGCTTTGTCAAGTGTGTGTGTTGTGGATCACAACACGAGCAAAATGCATATTCCGTGGGCAGTTACGGCAGATGCATATTAACTCACTTGTCTCCAGACACTACAAGAATTCTGCCCATCGTTATAGTTTTATAATTGCAAACACTGTTGTACACAAAAGAAAAAGGAAAATATCTGATATGAAATTTTGCAAAAATTGCAACACACTCGCCATGGGCTTTACTTTTGGATATTGCTGTTTATTTCCCCTTGAATGTGCTATTGATTTTTCTCCTTTCTCTCTCAAACCATCTGTATTGGGGTTTTTTGTTTGTTTGTTTTATTTTACTATTTCCTTTGCAAAGATTGATCCCAGTGAGACATGTTAGCTCCTTCTGTAAACATGTCTATAGATCTACTCATATATGTCCATCTCTTTGCAGCTAAAGGCTATAAAGAATTAACTGGAAGCTGCAGTTGTATAGATAATGGACAAATCATAGCTTTACTCCTTTTCTATGGATGATGGAATTCATGCCAATAAACAGGCATGTTTGTATTCAATATCCTGAATGTCTAAAATGTACTGAATGCATTGGATATACTTTTTAAAGCTATATTCAAGCATGATCAAATATATTTTCTGTACACATTCCTTGTCTCCTGTCCAACTATTTATTGACACAAAAAGCATTCCTTTTTTCCATCATGCACTTGCTGTTGATCGGAAACACAATTTCCAAACACTCTTGCATCCTGGGAGCGTTCTGATGCAAGTGATTTGTTGGAGGCACGAGTGTAATTTTCTTAACTACTCTCACAGAACCGCCGGAGACTGTTTGTTGCCATGAATGACACAGACGGATGAGATGCAACCAGCTCCTGCCTCCTCCATTCATTCTCTCCATCCCCTATGGCTATTCACACAAGCCAATGCTCGGGAGTGGGGGAGAGGGACCGTTATACTTTCAGCCCTCTGACAGTTACAATGAAGTTAATAATATTATAAGTAAGTTATTATGAAGCTGCAAAACATTACATTTCTACTTCAAAACACAAGTGGAAAACTTGGTATAGGAAAGAACTGATCACACACATGGTGATTTGCAAATCGAACCAGCTTAAATATGTCAATAAAACGGATTATCTTGGGGTACAAGTAACTGATATAATCATCACCTTTAAATCTACTTTCTCAAAGATCCAGTATGTCAGATTTTTTTTTTCCATTTCCTATCACCATTTTTTTTATTTGAGTGTGCAATCATCAAAACATTTTAAATTGTCCTAAGCTGTACTCTTTATATTTGCATCAGGGACAGATCTCTCGATGGAGGCCTCCATTTCCTTTGTCAACCTTTGTCTTTGAATGGACAGGTTTAACAACTTTGACTTGATAGTAACTCAAGGCTCTGGAGGTTCCTACATGCACGGAATGTAAGGATGAGGCAAGATGCAATATTCAACGTCAGCACTAGGTTACCCCCAATTCCCCCAAATTATTCAATGTAAAAGGTCCAGAGCGTAAAAGTTAGATTAAATTGTTTAAAGGTGCAGTGTTTAAGACTTTAGTCATTTTTGTCACATCTGTTGGTGGAACAAAATATTACAAAACAATTACTGGCATTTTCATTATCACCAAAATTTGTTTTTGTTCCCATGACCCTTAAATGGGCCCATTAATGTATATTTACACGAGGAGCGGGTCACCTCTAAACATCGTATGAGTTTTAATGACAGCTGAAGTCTACCATAGGTTCTCCATGCATGATCAGAAGATTGATGGTGCGGTGATGGATACAAAATGCAACTTCATCACTAGATGTCACCAAATCTCACACACTGCACCTTTAACTTAGAAGATATAGGATGTGACATTGATGAGGTAAGGCTACTGTATGTACTCTTTCTCATAAATAATGGATCTGATGAGCGTTGTTCATCTGCAACATGCAACTGCACCATTGGATGTCCCTTAATCCTTCACCTTAAAATGTTTTGCTGTATGAAACAGTCAAACAGAAGTCGTGTTCCTATTTTAATGGTCCAGCTTTCTAATGTTCTTTCTCCTCTCATTTCATATCGATCAGTTATTTGGCATGAATATATCTTCTTTAACATTTCAGTAGATAATTTTACCCTATTCAGTGCTGGCTTTATTAGTTCTTTTTTTTTGTTTTTGTTTTTTTTTCTCAGACAGCGGCTATTCACTCCCGATGTGAATCTCATTTTGGCAGCGAGGCACTGCAGCTTTGCATGATTGGCCATATCTCCATCTTCTCACACTCCCACAGACATGCTTCTGGTTTGCCACCATCGTCCAAAGTCTTATTTAAAGCACAGCAAAGGACCTCTGAGTAAATGTTCCCCATAGGCACATATCAGCAACAGCAGAGAACTTGGAAAATTCTGCGAAAAAGGACCTTCTGCTGACTTTTTCTGAGAGAAAGATTAGAGCGGTGTAGAAAAATGGAAGATAAATGATGCGCAATGACTTGTTAAAAGCTCACAGGCTGTTGTGCATTATTACCATATGATTAGAAGACTGTGGGAAGCCCTCGTTCAATCACTCCTCGTGACGGGAGAAGAAAGGAAAACAGGCTAAACTTAAGTAATTGACTTCACAAGTTGCAGCTTTCTTGTCCTCCACTTTCCAGGCCGGAGGAGGAGAAACCTGCCATGCTTGTCAAATCTCCTTGACTGTTACTGTGATGGCCTAAGAGGGCAAAAATTTCAGAGTAGTGGGGGGAGGGGGAAATACAGGTTTAGTCGAGTGTGAAAGAACATCTCATTATAGTAGTGAAATACCTTACATTGGCAGCTTCCAAATTGTGAGCTCTCTCGAATGCTAATTATCAAATGAAACCCCAGCGTTAGGACGAGCCACTGTGCATTAATTCAAAGCTCTTTCAAATGTTCACTCTTGGTTAATGAGAGAGATAAAAAGATATCCGCCACCCTTAGCACCTCCGGTAGATCTTGTCACATAAGAAGTGATGTTTTTGGTAACACCTTAGGTTAGGGGCAGATTGATATGTCATAAATACACAAGTGGTAAAATTTGCATTTGATTAAAAAAGAAAGTAGGAGTTCATATGGTAGATCTGATTTATGCTCTGAGGGGTGCAGAGTCAGTGAACGCACCGGCCTGAGTGTAAATAGATATGATCTGTGCGGATAAACCACCGGGGGGAGGGCACTTTATTTTTTTATCACAAAAGGATTTGAATGGGGAAATAATGAGGAAAATAATCTGAATTTAAATATAAAAACATATTCCCTCAGGTTGGAAGTGAGATTGGGTATTTAAGTCATACTGTAGAGAGGTAGTGGGGAAAAACACTTTAACTACCACTGATACTATCATATTTCTTTGTTCCCATAATCAAATAAAACTAGAGCACTTCCTGCTCTTAACATGGCTGCTTGTAATGTTGTGTTCATCTTTCTTTTTATTGTTTGTATTGTGAGCAAGGTTCTAGTATACATTCTGCAATCCAGAGTCTTACAAAACAGTTTCTGTTTATCCTACCTGGTTTATCTGCATTACATATCTTATAATTTCTCATGGAATAAAAATGTACAATATGGACTTATATTGTCCTATATTAACAATGTACAGACTCATTAAAAAGTGACCCTTCCCAGTAATTTATATAAAACACTGTCCCCTGCCAATGTATTTTCAATTTAATATTTTTTTGGTAGTTTACAGGTTGTTTCCAAGTTGTCAGCAATTCTACACCAAATGAAATGACACAATAGTTGGGCTTTAACCACCAAACTTCATTGTTCTTTTAAAATACCAAACAAAAAAACCTGCTTACTATACCTTTACACAAATGACACAATCACCAGAAATTCACTTACTTCTTTTCAAAATAAACTCTCTGCCATTCTGTTTGTAAAAATTCACTGGAGAGAAATAGACCAAACATAGGGTTTTTGCATAAAAACATTTCCAAAGAGGATGCAATTCTATGACTGCATTTGCCAAAAATATTCAACTATTTGCAACCATTTCATTTTGAAAACCCGTAAGATTCTATGGAAAAATAAGCAATCACAGTGAGTAGTCAATGAACCTTAAAAAGTCAATGAAAATTTAAAAAAATAAAAATAAATTATATATATATATATAAATGTATATATAAAGGGTTGCATGGTACAATCCTGAAAGACATTCAAGTCTCTGTAATGCTGTTTGGCCACTGCTACCTTTTTCTTACTTCAGAGCTCTATGTACATCCTAGATCCAGCTCTTATGGTCCACTCATGTTGCCATAACAAAGATCAATCCATTTTACTTGACACACTGTGTGTTGATCTCATCAGTGCCATCAACAATACACGCGTGGTAACAATGAACAGCTCATGTGATGCATACAGTGGTGGACTGAATAGAGGGTAGACAAACTAACACAAAGCCTTTGAGCATGTTATTGTATGAGACCAATAAGGCCTTTTGACTATAGTATGCTCTGTATATGACACTCCAAGATTCTATGTAATTGTGTTCTGACATGATTAATGTTAACTGAGACACATCCAGAAACACTGGAGGTGCTGCCAATAAATATTCTTGCAAGACAAATTATTAAAATAAATAATTAATATAAAAATACAGCTTTTAGCAGAATCACTGAACACAATGGTACATTAAATAACGTATTAAAATGCAATTCCCTGCGTTTACCTGTATCTACAGTGCATTATCATTAAAACCAGTTCTGTAATGATTCTAGCCCGCATGTGGAAGAGTTATGTTTAACTTACCGGTACTTGTAAATAGAGCATGTGTTGGGTGCTTAAATGACACACACACACACAAACACACACAATCCATAAAAGCTGTAATTGTTTCTTGTAAAAATGTTTCATTACATCTGGTTATCCCCTGTGAAATAGTGAACACAAATAAGCATAAAATAAAGACCTCAAGGTTTTAGAATTCCACTGGTAAACAAAATCTTTTCACCTCCCATTTCGACGACATCACCTCCCAGAAACCTTGGTTTAGTGAGTAGGTTTAATGCAAACTCTGAGTATGTTAACCCTGAGTTCAGGGCAACTCTGAGTTTGCCATTTTCAGACAGCGAGGTTGGTTAAACCCAGTAGAGAGGAGAAACTCCAACCTGTTCCACAAAGCGAGGTATTAACTTAGATCCGGTTGCTATGGTAACAGACTCCCAGAGTTTCTCTCCGTCTCTTCCCTCTTTCAGCAGCTGACGCTAATGATTCAATCAGTGGTGAACATAAAGTGAACTGTGGCAGGGTAGTAACTCCTGTCTGACTGAAAAAAAATGTGTTGAGCATGCGCATGGAATTAAATATTGATGGGGAGAGGATTCTGTGATCAGGAGTGATTTAATTCCACGCGACTTTTTAGTCAAGTGATATTGTTTTTTAAACTGTCAGTGAAATCTTAGATTATTAATCTCATCTATCCTAACATCAGACGTGTAACCTCCACCGGGCGGGGGGGGTAAGTTTCTATTTTCCCTACATTGCCCTATATTTCATTCTGACAGGACTTGTTATTCAGCATGTGTGATAGAGAACATATTAATGAAATGACGATGTGTCAAAAAAATGTGTCACATCCTGTTTCTGCGTGCATGAGAGTTGTCTAAAGTGCATCAATCCTGTTTTTTCTCCCATTGCCATGGTGACTCATGCTATCGGGGCTCTATTAATATGGGCTTTTTAAAGTCACAGTGCACAAGCTCAACTCAGAGTCAACATACTCTGAATTGATAAAACCAAATCAGAACCGCTGTGAAGAAACCGAAAACTCTGAGATACAAAGCTCAGAGTATGTTCAGCCTCCTTTGTGAAAAGGGCCCCTGGTGCTGCAACTTAACCTTACATCCTCCTTCCACTTCGACCACAGACAACCGCTAATGCACCCTCTGCACATGCAGAACATGAAGAACACACCCCGAGGGATTAATGTCAAATAAACAAGCAGAAATGTGTTGCAATTTATGCCGCACCTGCAATAACGTCCTGAGGAATTGAGCAACTTTATGCGAATGTGACTTCCTGAAAAATCAGAACCGATGTGGGTGACATCAGTCACCTTGATGATGACAACCAGGAGGTCAAGTGCCCAGACAGTGTCCGCACCAGACGGTCAAAACATGAGAAAGCACACAGATGAAAAGTCAAATATGAACCATGTATTAAATCACTGGATGTTGCAACAGGATGGGTAAAGCAAGCAACTTCCATTAGTCCACAGCAACAGTTTCCTGAGGTAACCCTCAAGTTATGTGATCGGCTACAGAGTCTGATATAGTATCGAAACTATGCAGTGAAATAAAGGCCTCATTCCACAATAACCCTGCCATTGTTAGAATTATTTTTAGAATTTAGTTTTACACTAAAATGTCTGAATCCATTTTTTGAATGTAATTTAAAAGTTTATAATCAAAATGTATGTAAATACACAGTGTGGAGCTTCATTTAGATATTTTTACATTTATAAGTTGGGGGTTTGAATTATATAGGGAGCCCCTTGCGCCTTTTAGCCAGGAAAGGATCCTTGAGAATTGATTAATACCGAGTGCTTCACATCATGCGTTAACCTTTAGTGGATATATGCAGCAGTCAATGTCATTAGCCTCGATACAAACTTGACAGTCGTTCCCTCCACAAGAACTCATTCAAATGACTTGAGATCACTTACACATCGACAAAACTAAATAAACATTAAACAGCTTCACCTTTTGACCATCAAACAACACAAACTTACTGATGGGAGCAGTCCAAGCTTACCAAGATGAGGCCTCCGTCATGGTGCCAACCATCTGTGTTTGTTCTGGAAGGAGTGAATCAGGTCAGCTGCTTCCTATGTTAACTTTGGAGGCACAGCCATAGGAGGAAGGAAGGAGGGAGAGGAAGTGGGAAGAGAGATTTCAAACATTAGTGTTTGCATGGTCACTGATCTGATTTTTGTTTGTTTTGGAAGAGGTTTATAAACAAAGGGTTCAATTTAAATAGTTTACCCAAAACCACACCCACATAAATGAATACAACATGCGATTATGCTCAAATTCTAATCATACACATTTTATATGTAATCCCAGTGTCTACAGTCAATAATAATAATAATAATAATAATAATGACCATAATAATAATAATGATAAGAATGATAATAACAACAATAATAATAATGATGATAATAATAACAATAATAATAATAATAATAATAACAATAATAATAATAATAATAATATAATAATAATAATATAATTATAATACGACTAGATTTTATATTTCAATAAAAAAGTCACATAAGTCAGTAAGTAAATGGACTGTTTTTCTTGGATTGGCTCCCTCTACTTTTTTTGATATCCTTAATAACTGTGCAGAAAACACAAAATGACACTTGAGTTTCCCTCACCGCTCCGACTTGTTTCTTATATGTGTGGGCCAACAACAAAAGAGAGGACTCCTGACAGGAAACCAGAGCTGACAGCAACAGCAGCAACAACATTGGAAATAGATGAGATCTTAAACATCGACAGGAATATACTGTTTTGGCTTGATTCCAAAATGACTCTTCAGAGTCACAGGAAGGAAGGAAGGAAGGAAGGAAGGAAGGAAGGAAGGAAGGAAGGAAGTAAACAAGCGAGAGAGGCCTATTAGCTGGGAACTGGAGGTGAGGGGTGCACTGGAGGAGCAGATAGAGCCCTGAAAGCGTAGGCGGGAGAGACAGTGATATTCAATTACTGACTTACTAATTCACTAAGACGTGAATGTGGAGGGAGAGGAGAGTAGGTGAGTTTATTTAGTTGGGAGCAGATAGGGAAAGGGGGAGAGTGAGACCTTTATTTGACGAGTACCAGACACACGTGGTGAGGGGAAGAATGAGAGACGTTAATTAGGCAAGATCGACAGTGAGGGGTTGTGAAGTCTAATTAGATGTAGTTGGAAAAAAAGGGCGGATTTGAAAGTGAGATCACTTAACTGGATGAGAGACTTCATTATAGCTGAAAGGAAGCTGCAAGAGCAAGTGAGGGAGGGTGTGTGTGTGTGCGTGTGTGTGTGTATCCCAGAGTCGCTGTGGGCAACATTTTGATAACAAATGATTAGCTCTTTTGTCTGTTTCATTAGCGAATGAATTTCCTGTCAGTTTGACTTGCACGATATCGAGAGCCCTAATTTGGTGCCAGAGCGGATCACGCTCAGTGACCTCGTAAGGCTCTTTGGACACTAGGTGCTTTTGCTGCTTTTGCCCTATAATTTCCTGACATTACATGGAATTAGCACTAACAAAATAACCAGGGGACAGCATTGAAGAGAGTTGTCAACACAAATTGGGCAATTTGGCAAAGAAAATCACAACGCACTCTGGCATCTGAGCGCAATGGTTACCATTTTGTGTTGTTTCTTCAGCTGTAGCTCACGACACAATGTAATGCAGTGATTTGCAAATTGATATTTTGGATGTGGAAGTATGAAGTCGCAAATTGTTCCCATGTTCACTTAAAGGTGCAGTGTGTAAGATTTGGTGACATCGAGAGGTGAAGTTGCATGTTATATGCATCGCCTCACCCTCAGCCTTCTGAGCATGCAGGAAAACCTATGATAGACTTTAGTCATTGAAACTCAAAAGCTGTTAAGCATGTCCACCCTGGGCTACTGTAAAAAAACATGGCAGTCCCTGTAGAGGGGACCCGTTAATGTAAATATACATTAATGGGCTCATTTAAGGCTATTGGGAGAAAAAAAGGTGATTATAAATTCATGAAAATGTCCCTGTAATTGTTTTGTACTATTTTTAGTAGTGACAAAAACAAAATCTTACACACTGCACCTTTAAACCCTAAACATGTTTTACAAAGTATTATGTCCATCTACCCATCCTGTCATTGAACCTATATTTACTTTTCCATACATGGTAAACTCGCCAAGTCATGTGGATTGTGTTTATGTGAACAATATTTAAAATGGAGCCTCAGGAGTTTCTGTGGACTTTCTCACGCTAATTCCTCAATGTTGGCGTGGGCAAGCAGGCGAATGCATGACCAAGAGGTTCTGACATTTTCAAATCGCAACTTATACCACACTGGAGGGAATTAAGTATTTTGAGATGTGAGAAATGACCTATGTACACTTTTTAAAAAACAGCCACAGGGTTCCGGGGAAGACCATGACATCTGCCATCTTCTGTTGATAGTGTTGAAATGCAGGGGCAGGATGCTGGGACCACATCAGCTATAGGTTCCATTTCCATGCCATGTCCCTAGTTGGGGCAGCTGTGGCTGAGGGGTTAGAGGACTTTAACCGGAAGGTAAGGTGTTCGATTCCAACCCCCCCACCCCCCTTTCCATATGCTGAGATGTCCTTGGGCAAGACACTTAATCCCACATTGTCCCATAGATACAAAGTGCTGCAAATACGTATATGCACCGCGTGACTGGGTGAATGTAAACTACTGTAAAATGTTTTGGGAGGTCTTCAAGACTTAAAAGTGCTATAAAAATATACACCATTTAGCTGCTAGTCCTCTCAATTGCTTACGTCCCCTCCTGTTCGGGTGTACAGAGAGATTCAAGGCCCAATAATCTGGTAAGCCTTTGCAAAAATAGTTTATGACAGATGTGCTGGTGGTGGTGGTGGTGGTTGGGGGCTGTGGGGGGTTGGAGGGGAGCAATCCTGAGTGATACTAGGCGACTGAGGTGGCTATAGCCTGTACAAGTTGCTCTGTGTATTGCAGGGCTGTCATAGAGACAAACAACCCCTCGCACTCACATTCACTCCTACAAGCAATTTAGAGTCGCTGTTTAATCTGCTTGTTTGGACTGTGGGAGGAAGCCAGAGTGCCTAGAGAAAACCCACGCAGACATGAGGAGAACATGCAAACTCCACTCAGGGAGGCCCTGGTCAGCTTATAATGTTATGTAATCCTCTCAAGTGCTTATCAATAAAGGTGTCCACAATTTATATATTTATACATACACAAATAAATGTATGTATATTTACATTGTTGTGTTCTTTTGTTTATGAACAGTGCATATTGTAATTGTACATTTTTTGCAATAATAATATTACTAATAATAATACGAATACTAATAATACTATTACTAGTACTACTATACTAATCATACTACTAATGATAATGATAATGTATTATCATTAACATTATTATTATATTATTATTATTATTGTTGTTGTTGTTGTTGTTGTTGTTAGTATTTACAGTACAATTAATAATAATAATAATAATATGTATAATTTGTATTCTATATAAATGTCATCTTGTATGAATGTCATCTTGTGGCCTCTTCAAATGGCGCATCAAGGACCTCGCCATTCTTTAGAATGAATGTTTATTTCCCAGCTTGGTGGCAAGACTCACTCAAGGTCATTCTATTCACTTGGGTTGATATGCAAGACTCAAAACTAACAATAATGGATGTCATAGGTCACTCAGAGGCAGGGAAGACAGGTTTTTTTCACCAGGAAATCACCTTTGGCTCCTATTTAAGTTGATTTAATGATTTATTTATGTGCTGTCATGTGGCAGATTCAGAAAGAAATTGTTTTATTTCGGTGAACATAGGTACTTAACTTTTATAAGTACACTTATTGTCGGCTTGTTAGCTAGTGCTTTGGTCTCCACCAGCACCCAAGGGAACAATATGGTTCTTTAGCTGCTAAATGCTCCACTATGTTCACAAGCAGGTCTGTCTTCAATTTGATGCTTTGTATCATGTGTGCAGTGGGTTTAAGGGCTTTAACCAATGACTCAGTTGCCTCCTTCAGACAAGAACAACATTTTGGAAGAGGTGAGAATGTAATAAAATGGTAAATTAACCTAAAATAAAATCAATAAGCTGAATGATGCTTAAAAAAGAAGCTCGGTAGCACTGCAGAAATGACAGTCAGGTTAAGATTCCCTGTGGCTACATCACCATTAGTGACCCTGCTGTCATTACAATGGCACTTGATCTATTGTTATTGATTATAGCCGCATTAAACTCATGTCCAAGCTGATCACAATGGTACCCTGACCTGAGCTGTCTCATGTGGAAGTAAATTATTGACAGGTTGGATTCCCCACCACAGGCGGTGCATGAGTATATGGATATTTTTTTCAATGTCTTCCTGAATCCCGAGTTAAGGACAGGTGGACACTTTGGATCTCATCTGAAATTGAGTCTAAATACTTTTTAAGGAGTCACATGAGTCACATGTTTTTAAGTAAACAAACTCAACATATTTGACTAATGTGTATGTAAAACGATGACAACACAAATTCATAAAGATTGAGTTTGAAAAAACATAAAATAGTGTGGTTGTGGACTTGTTTTTCAAAGTTATGCAAACTTATTCCTGTGGCTTGAAAACTGGAAACTTGTATTCATAACTGAAAATGATTGAGTTGCCTTATCATAAAACTGTACATCATATTAACTGCAAATATTTGAGTCGAGCAAAATAAGCACTTTATTTGAACTCTTATCAAGAGGTACAAATAGTAAGTCATTCAACCTTTTAAGTTCTGGACAATTTGGACTTTTAAGTTGATCAACTTAAAATCTTAGAGGGCCAATGCAACACAGTTTTGTGACCAAATGCACTGCTATGTATTTTGTGTGGCTGCCCCTACAAGAGTTTGTCAAACCCCAACCAAATCCTAATCCTTTTCCAGGCCTGAACGAGTTGCCATTGAGATTGAGATTCACTGGCTGCTGGTATCATCTGGCCATCTTCTTCGCCTGCTGGTGCCGGCTTCTTTTTTCGATGAAAATAAAGATAAGACCCTTTGCCCCTGCATTTACTACCGAGGACTGAATGATATTATTGTTAGGAACTGGAACCCCCGTCCACTCATCTCCTCTGCCTTTGAACTTCTTCAAGGCGACACGGTCTTCTCCAAACTCAACCTCCGCAACGCCTACCACCTGGTTCGCATCTGTGAAAGACATGAGTGGAAAACTGCCTTCAACACACTCAATGGACACTACAAATACCTGGTCATGCTCTTTGGCCTCAGGAAGGCTCCAGCTGCATACCAAGCAGTCGTTAACGATGTCCTCCGAGAATTCATTAACAAATGTGCCTTTGTTTATCCCAATGACACTATGTTCAATCCATCCTTCAACGCCTTGAGAACTCTCTCTTTGTTAAGGCTGAAAAATGCTAGTTCCAAACTAAGACTGTGTCCTTCCTATGCTACGTGATTTCCAGGGGGGGTTTGGAAATGGACTCAGCCAAGGTGGAGGCAGTGGAGCAGTGGCCCGGTCCTGACAACCAAAAACAACTTAAGCACTTCCTCAGCTTTGCTAATTTTTACTGCCGTTTCATCGGGGACTACAGCTCCATCGCTATCCCCTCACCCCTCTGATCTCAGCCAAGATCTCCTTCCAATGGTCCAGCTCTGCTAATGCTGCCTTCTAGTCCCTGCGGACCGTTTCTCCTCCACTCCTGTGCTACAACTGCCAAATCCCAAATCTCAGTTCGTCATCAAAGTGGACACCTCTGACGTGGGAGTGGGAGCGGTCCTCTACCAATGGTCTTCCAAGGACAACAAGCTCCACCCCTGTGCTTTTTTCTCATGGCACATCAACTTTGCCGAAAGGAATCACGACATTGGCAACCGGGAATTATTAGCTACCAAGCTAGCACCGGAGGAGTGGTGCCACTGGTTGGAGGGGGCAAACAACCATTCCTGGTTTGGACCGACCACAAATCTTCTTTATTCGTTTCGATTTCACACTATCCTGTACACCTGGTTCTCAGAATCTGATGCCCTTTCTCATCAGTTCCAGGGCAACCCTCCGACGTCTCTTTCTGCCACCCACATTTGCAAATCCGAAGGAACTTCTCGAAGTTGTTCGAGTCCATTCCTTTCATCACTGTTTTATCTGTCCAGTTAGGCACATCTTCCATTCTGCCTCTCTGAGGCCCTTAAGGTTGTATTTTCTTTCTAATTTTCATTGCCTGTGAAAGGTGGTTCTGCTTCAGAAGCCAGTGGGTAAGGTGACTGGCCGCCCACCCCTAGTGCTGTCTCCCCCACTGTCTCTTCTTTCCCGTGTGCCTGCCAGTCTTCCCTGGATGCCAACTGCCCTTTCACAGTGGTCACTGGTTCTTTAGATTTGTCTGAGTGTTGTGCAGGTGGTGTTCTTCCCGCTTGGCATTTCTGTCGGACCTCCTCCGATGCCGTTGCATCAGCTGTAGGGTCGTTAGCTGGAGCCACCATTCACTGATGTTTTGCTCCTTATCCAGTACATCTCTTGGTGAGGGGGGCAACGGCTGAGCGGGGATGTCTCCCTGCCACCCCCTACAGCTGCCTTCACTGGGGTGTTGAGCCCCACACACTGTCCTTCCTCCGTAGCCACAACCAGTAGCAGGCTTTCTCTGCCTCCTCAGCCACCTCCTCCTTAACCAATTATAATATGAAAAAGCAATATAAAGCAATTTGTTTAATACAATCACTCCCAAAAAGAGCCTAATATTAAGGTGATAATTTTGTGTAGAGTAGGAGCTCAGACTTGTACAAAGTAACATCTATGTAAATGTGTTTCAAATGAGTAAATCTGGTCATCACTGATTAAATATGTATTCTTGACAGCTCCTCTCCAAGGCTGAAAAGGTATTGCTGCCTTTGAGGGACCACCGTGGTCATTTCACCCACTTAGCATATTTTAGCATAGCACAGCATAGCACCTCAGAACATAGCATGGCATCAAAACCAAACATAACCAGCATCACAGCCAACTCTGTGACACCAACGCTCTCTCACTCCCGCGCTTGCAGGGGACACTGTTCAAACATCACACATTAAACGTTGTAGTTTGTGCTTATTGTGATTATATTTATAACAACAGCTGGAACGCCCAAAGTCGGTGCTCGAATTTCACCCCTCTAACTAT
>JAFBJT010110849.1:4546-16424 GCA_016785325.1 Chascanopsetta lugubris | reverse complement strand
CTTCAGTTTAGCCTTGTTGTGCGTTGTGTTTTGCTTTGGTTTACTTTGCCTAGCTTAATTTAACTTTGCCTTGCTTAGTTTAGTTTAGCTTTGCTTTGCCCTGCTTTGTACTTAGTTTGTTAACTTTGTTGTGTGTGTGTGTGTGTGTGTCAGGCCCCGGCCCGCGCCCTGCACCTGCTGTGGGTGAACTTCCTGGGCCCCTGGTTCATGGCGGAGAACCCGTCGGCGCCGGAGGAAGTGAACGAGAAGAAGCAGAGGAGACAGGAGCGCAGACAGATGAGGAGATTCTGATGGTGCGGAGCAGACGGAGCCGGTATTTTTCTACACAGAATCTAATATACAGATAGATGTTAGGAACTCATAAGTTATTCAGGAAAGAAAGTTTCTTATCGAATTAAACTCCATCCAGATCTGATACGGTGGAATCTTGTGTTCCATGGTTTCTTCCTGCCTTCTCTCATAATCCAATCCTCCGCCTCAATTATCAAACAAGACGTTCCCTGTTTACATTATGTCGCGGTCTGAATATCAGTTCCCTCATACGGAGATTTAAAGGTGCAGTGTGTAAGATTTGTGATCTAGTGGTGAAGTTTCAGCTTGTATCCATCACCTCACCCTCTCCCTTCTGAACAAGCAGGAGAACCTGTGGTCGACTTCAGCTGTCAGTAAAACTCAAAAGAGGTTTAGTATGTCCGCTTTTTCGACTGTAAAAACATGGCGTCCCCCGTAGAGAGGACCCACTCCTCATGTCAATATACATTAAAGGGTCATGGGGAAAAAATAGACATTGAGGTGATTATAAATTCATGAAAATGTCTACAAAAAATTGTTTTACCATTTTATTTCCATCGATATAAGTGACAAATAATTGACCAAAATCGTACACACTGCACCTTTAAGAGCCCTTAAGTTGCACAAACCAGTTACACTGCCCCCTGCTGACCACTACACGTACACTATCAACAACGAGCATGTCCTTAACTGAGCATAAATCCGTCAGTGCCACTTTAGTCCGTCGTCGTTTTTTAAAACTATTTCTCTACGGTCCCTAAGAGTTCATTGATCCGACATTGCAGAACTGAGCGATTTCATTTACGAGCTGTTATAAATAAAGATTTTTACTGGGAACATTTTTGCAATAAAAAGAAATTCTTCCGCCAGTTTTTAGCGTTTATGAAGATGTTTTTCCAGAGGACATTTCTTTCACAAGAGTCTTTGTCCTGCCCGTTTACAACTGTTTAGAACTGAGCAATTATTTTGAATGTTCCTAGAAGCTGAAATTAGCTTTTGGCGCCTCATTAAAAAACATTAAAGGTCCAGTGTGTAAGATTTAGGTGAAGATGTTTCCATTTCTATGGGATGAAACGGAATATAAAGTAATGACCTTGATGTTTTGTTTTGAAGTGTGTGTGTGTGTGTGTGTGTGTGTGTGTGTGTGTGTGTAACGAGGATTACTCTATTGCGGCATGCATCTTTACCACACGGTGTCACTCAACCCTACCCCTCTGTGTTCCTGTAAAATAGGACTCTCTCTCTGCTTAGTTTCATGCTATTCTCAGAAAAGTCAACATGGGCCCTCTCTCCTCTCTCCTCTCCAAATGACTGCCTTTCCCTCTGCCGCCCTCCTCCTCTCCTCCAGCCCCGTGGTCCTCCACTGTCTCTATTACAGGGTTATAAACAAAGTGACCAAAATGAGAGCGGCACGGCGGCCATGTTGTCAGGGCCAATCCCAGATGTGGGCTTTGAGAGGGACCATGCTGCAGTGTAATTTAGCACTGGGGCCACTAAGCTGCACCTAACAACTACCCCCCACCCCCCACCCCACCCCACCCCACCCCCAGAGTTACATGTGTACTTTGTGTGTGCTGACTATCAATATATGCAGAATCGCCATTGAGAGTTAAAGGTACAGTACAGGGAATTTGTGTTGCGCTGCAGTTGCGCTGCCAGTCCACTAGTTGATGCTGTACAGTCATAGTGACTTTCCAAAAAGTGTATCCAGTGATTTACTTATGTCGATTTATTTCCAATGTTGGCTTTAAGTCCTTTTGGGCTTCATGGTGCCACGTGAGTGACACATAAGTTGCAGTACCACCACTTGGCCACTACTTCCTATTGGCGCTAAAGCTTGAGGCACTTTCATAGACTGCACATGAAGACGGATGTAGCATCTGTGACGCCACCCACAGGTTTCTGCAGAGCAGCGTACGAGGCTCGAAAGTCGGCGGTTTACTCGTCGCCATCTTGCCGATGCCTAACTCCTCCCACTTCCTGGTTCATCCAAACGCGGGCAAAGAGGCGGAGCACAGGTAGTGCTGGGGGTGGGGGCCCATGGAGCTGTCACAGCATCCAAAGAACCTGCCAGGTCGGCCCAGGTGTCACTCGAGAGGCCACGCCCCTTCATTGGAATTTGGAAAAACCTTTATTCACCCCCCCCCCCCCCCCCCCCCCCCGAAAAACCTTTATTCCCCCCCCCCCCCCCCCCCCCACAGGCTCTAAACATTTAAATCACCTCTAAAGTTTTAACATGGGAGTCTATGGGGATCGACTCGCTCTTGGAGTCAGCCTCTAGTGGCCACCCCGTGAACTGCAGGTTTTTCTGACGTTGCCACTTGGGGCACTTCCTGTATCCAGTTCTCACCCAAGTCTTTTTTTAAATACAATCCCGTCATGTCTTCTCCTCATTTCGTCTGAAAATAACTCTCTGCCTGTGCGAGTCCAGGATCCCAGGTTTCAGATGGAGGAGAGAGAGGAGGAGGAGGAGGAGGGCGGGCGAGCGAGCATCTTGTTTACCATGGCAGCAAAGAAACATTTATCCTGACGAGACGAGATGAGGGAGTCGAAGCTGCATTCCGCTGAATCAAAGTCAGAAAGACGAGGAGTTGGGGCGATGAGGCGGCGGCGGCGCCGCCTTTTGTCTCTTATCGTGGCAGCGTTCACAGTTTGGATCCACGCCGCCAGACAAAACAGGAAATCGGGGGGCAATGGGGCTAACAGTGGAGGCTCTGACCTTTGACCCGCAGCCCCCCCCTCCCCCGTCTTTGAAGTGGGGAGGGTGAATCACAAGCGATTACAAGCGCCGCCGCCGAGTGTGTTCCCTTGAACGTTTGGCCTCCGCTGTGTAAACAGAATCAGGGCCGCGGGTGGAGTCGCCCTCCTCCTCCTCCAGTTCATCATCTCTGCTCCGTCTCAGCCCTGTTTTGACTCGAGTCTCCAAAACACAGAGGCGTGGCCGCCGGAGTCGGTTTAAAGGTGCAGTGTGTAACACTTTCTTCACTTTTGTCACTTCTAAAAATATTACAATTGCACCCTGACATTTTCATGAATTTATAATCCCCTAAATGTCAAAATCCCCCCCCCCCCCCCCCCCCCCCGTCAAAAACCCCCCCCCCCCCCCCCGTGACCCTTAAACGAGCCCATTAATGCATATGCATGAGGAGCGGGTCCCCGCCATGTTTTTTACAGTAGTAAAAGTGGACGTACTAAACATCTACTGAGTTTTAATGACAATTGAAGTCGACCATAGTTTCTCCTGCCTGTTCAAAGGCGGAGGTGATGGATACAACATGTCACTTCACCTCTAGATGTCACCAAATCGCACACACTGCACCTTTAAATGGGGGAAAAAAAAGAAGAAGGGGAAAGCGAGTCGCCATTTTGATCCAACATGTCCTGTTGCTACCGACAAAATCAGCTTTGCTATTTGGAGCATCATCCTTAAAGCTTAAAGACGACACCAGGCAGAGGGAGAATTCACAGCTCCCAGCACGGCCTTAAAAGGAAGCTGACAAGAATTACTGCCACACTTCACTTTTGCAAGCGTGTGTGTGTGTGTGTGTGTGTGTGTGTGAGAGGGAGAGAAAAAGTATCTCGATCATCAGACTTGGTGGCAAATGCTCCACCTTCCTGGGAGATTGTCGCCTCTGTTTCACCTCTCGCTGCGTCTCCTGCCGACACGTCATCTGCTGCTGCTCATCAGCAGCCGAACACACACCTTTGACAAATCAACCAAAAACAAACATGGCGCCTTTAAATCCGTTGAATTCAAAATATGCCACGCAAACATATTGTAGTATTTCACCGTTTATTTATTTATTTATTTATTTATTTTTCCGTGGACCCCTCGGGTGTAAACGAACCCCGGCCGGCCTCCATGTTGGATCCCGGGCCGACGGCTCCATGTGATGGTGTTATGATGGATGAGGCATCGGCACATAAACACCTCCGTGTTCCTCTTGTCTGCCTCGAACATGAATTCATGCCGTCAACTTTTGTGCCGGAGCTCAGACCTGGATTAGCAACTAGTTGGGAGCCAAGGGGGGTGAATATGTGCCACTTCATCTGGGTCAACGCGCTGTTATTGATCGCAGCTCGGCTCAGTTTAGCGACGCCGGTGTAGGAGAGCTCCCTCCTCCTCCTGCAGCCTGACCTGTTTCCACGTTTTGATCAGGCCATTCCTTTTTTTAATTGATTTAAATTCAGATCTTACATTCATATTCTCCTGACTCTGAAAAGTATTTTGTGCCTTAAAATATATAAACTTTTACTGTGAGAAGTAGTAGTTAGAATCATGATGTGAAACTAATATTACTTTTCATTACTGAGTCAAATCCAGGTTTGCTCGTTGTTCCTAGTCCTTTTATATATGATTGATCTATTTTGTTATTATATAGTTACACGTTTGAGTCTGGTAAACAAACATCTAATGTGAAAAAATAGAATGAAACAATTATTCTATAATCATGTGAAATAAAGTATCTTAATTGATACGTTCGAGTAAATAACCCCCCCCCCAGCCAAAAAAATAAATTAATGATATAAACAATATTTATTCCATACAATATACATGACATAATGCTGTATATCATGATCATATTACCAGAGAGAGAGAGAGAGAGAGAGACAGAGAGACAGAGAGAGAGAGACAACCCCTCCTTTCTAACCTGAGCTCTGAAATTGGAAAAATCATCGGCATCATGACCGAAACATCTCGAGGATCCCAAAGTTCGTTTGGCTCCTCAATGAGCGTTGATCCTCGTTAGCTGCTTTCTATCGAGTTAGTCCCTGAGCTCTGCCAAAGCTTCACTTCCAAGGTCACACACTCACCCTGTTTTCCACGGCGAAGCTGAGGAGACGCCGCGTCTCGGCCCTGTGCACATGAAACGCCTCTCTGTCAGATGGGATGGAAATGAGCTTCACGTCTTTCCCCATTTACACAAACATTATCTCCGTGGACCGGCTGGATTTGAGAGGGAATTCAAGGACAAACTAACAAATCAGCAGTGAGGCAGAAATGTCAAGTTAATAATGAACGTTATGCTCGGCGGACAAATCCGGACTAATGATAAATAATTCTCCTCGGAATGTGACACATTCTTTACCCACTGGGTTTCGAGACTTTGTGTGATGCTGAATCCTGATTATACTAATACTTCAATATCTGTTATGGAATTTTCATCATTTGTTTTCTACTGTTTTCATCCAAAGTGGAAACAGAGCACAATTCATTTAATGAGGCTCCCTAACCCTTCCCCTAACCCGAACCCTAATTTCACAAGGCCACAAAATAAAAAATTGGCCCACTTATGTTGATTAGTACATATTCAATATTTACTTTTTTATGTAATTGTATTTCTTTATGTTTATTCTATATTTTATTATTTTGTATTAGTATTATAATGTCTTTTTTATTATTATTATAGTTTTAATTCTATCTTTTATTATTTAATGATCATGTCTGTCATTATTATCATTCTCATTGCTATTGTTATTATGATTGTCATCATTCTTTTATACATTTGTATTCTAATTCTAAGTCATTTTATTATAATGTTCACCATAATTATTATTATCTTTATTATGATATCACAACAATTGGACCTTTACACCTCTCCATCGTATAGCCCCCCCCATTGGCAGGGGGCAGCATCCCTGCACGTCAACACACCTCTCACCTCCAGTGGCGCATTCAATATGATGGAGAGTCCAAAGGTCAACGATCACATGACTCCTCAGTCACCTCTGTCACAGGCTCCGCGATGTATGAAACCGCCCTGAAGCACTTAACAGAAGAATCACACAATAAAGCCGCGACAACCCCGCCGCTCAGTCATCACGTGAATCATGATCTCCAGCGATTAGACACATCCCGTCACATTTCGACCCCTCATTATGATTCCTCTTCCTGCTCTTGACCCCGGAGAGGATCAATGACTGGCGCTGGCTCGCGATAACGGCCACAACATCAACTCTGCGTCCGCTCACTATTTTTGTTTTGCTTATATCTGTCAAAAAGACAAACACTGAATGAAAGCTCCTCCCGCTGGGCGACCACAGCAATTAGTTGCGGCGCTGGCGCCACTGTCTGCGCCGCTCCGGCTGCACCAGGATCAGCCAGCGCCGGGCTCCATCGCGCCGGGCTCCCTTTCCTCTTCCTTTGTTTTCCTCCGGTTTCCTTCCTTGTTTTCTCTGATACTGTTCCCTAAACAAAATACAATACGGCCAGTGTAAACAAATGCACAAATATCATGTTGCGCAACCCCCCCAGACCCACATTTGTTGTGTGAGCATGAAACAGTATTGTTTTTGCATTTGTGTTTGTGTTTACAAAACCATAAGCAGGGAAGTGATTCAGACAGAAGCACAATGTGTTGCTGTTTGTTTCAGAGAATCCAAAAAAAAAAGTTAAAGGAAGTTTCAGTTTCAGTTTAAGTCAGAACTTCTTTATTTATTGATTGATTCTTTTTTTTTTCATCAGGTCTGAAATCATTCACTGATCTACTCTCCTGTGACTGTACGTTAAGACCAGTCAGAGTGATCTCAGTCATTCGCCACCTGGTGCTTGTCTGCGGTAGTGCACCACGAACACCGCGTTCCCTATATTCTTGGATGGGACCTGGATCATTCTTAAATGATCCATTTTACGAGATGATCCCTGTCGTTCTTGGCTAATGATGCATTTTTTTTCATCAGGTCTGAAATCATTCACTGATCTACTCTCCTGTGACTGTACGTTAAGATCAGTCAGAGTGATCTCAGTCATTCGCCACCTGGTGCTTGTCTGCGGTAGTGCACCACGAACACCGCGTTCCCTATATTCTTGGATGGGACCTGGATCATTCTTAAATGATCCATTTTACGACATGATCCCTGTCGTTGTTGGCTAATTCTAATCACTGTGTGTTTACTTGCACTGATGAGTTGCGCCATGTTTATAGCTAACCCGGATATTTAATTGGACCTTGTGCGAGTATATAGGATTTATGAGCATAATTACTCCACAACAGTAGGTGGCGACGTTCCCCTTTCAGCCTCTTTGTATCCGATCTGTTCCCGATTGACCCACTCCACCATAGTCCGACTAATCGAGTTAGCGACAGTTAGCTAGCGGCGTATTAGCAACATGCCACTTTCCCTCATTGTCGTGGTTTATACCGTTTGCTCCGTGTGTTAGCATCTAAAGCTATTTGACGTTAGCCTCAAAGTCCGGGGGGCAGAGACTGTGGAACGTCCTGGTGTGACGGTTCGACTTTGATCAGTCTAATTTCAGCCGAATTGACGTGTTTACATGTATTTTAGAAGTTTGTTTTTTTATGTTTAACTTAATTTGTTTTGACTAATTATTGAGTCCAGCATTATTTTTCAATGTATATGATTTTACAGTTTTTCAAAACGTCATATCCATGTTTATCATTTGTCCGTCCAGCTTTAGTCAGACCAACACAATAAGTGGAACGTATCCATCACAAAGTGAATGTGACAGTCTAATACACTTTTTATGCATTTTGAGAAGATGTGAAGCAGTGAAGGGTCAGGATGTGAGTCTGCAGTAATGCACATGCTTCTCCTCAGTGTCCCAGCTGATGCTGCACAGTTAGTTAACTCAGCTAATGCTCACATTAACATTAATGAGGTTTTACACACTCTGCGTTTCCAGGGTGGTGTTTCTCCCCTCGCCCTCCTCCACCGTCTCCACGCCGTCCGACTCCTCCCACCTCGTGCTATTAGACGTATAATGGAAGTCTGGATTAATGGTTAATTTCCAGGAAACCCCCGTGTTCTGTCATAAAGTGCTTTCCATTAATTAGTGACTCTGGTTCTGAGAAAGGAGGAGGCGGGGGGTGGGGTGGGGGGGTGGGGGGTGCAGGCGGGGGGGAGGGGTGGGGGGGGTCAGCAGGAGACGAGTGATTGATGAGCTGAGTGAATTGGCCGGCGGCTCGCCTCGAGCGTGAGACCCGAGCAGAGGCAGAAACAAAAAAATAAATATTCAGGCGGGCGAAAAAAAAAAGAGAAAAATAGAAATGGCGGAATCAGCGGGGCCGAGTGGCGTTGGGGGGCATTAGAGCGGAGCTGTGAGTGAGTGAGTGAGTGAGTGAGGGGGCGGAGTCGGGCCTGATTACGATGGGATGTGCGGAGCCAGACGCAGACGGGCGTGTGCCCGACTGCCAACGGGCGCCGGCCTCGGCTCTCGCTCGCTCGACGTGTGACGTTGGGTCCTGCGCAGAGAGAGAGACCGGCGCCGGCGTCGCGCGCTCAGTGATCGGCAGATTCGCCCCCGTGCTGATATTTCTTGGACGTGTGTTCCGCGCGTTTTACCGCGCGCCGTCCTAACGTGTCCTCCTTCATCTCGTCTTCCCTCACTTCATCTTTTCTGAACGCATTTTTTAAAATCCTTTTCATCGTATCGTTTTGAACCGTCGTGTATCGCATTGTATCGCAAGTCGAGGGGCGCAAACTCCGGTGCAGCCGGACGAGGCGCCACAGGAAGTGAAAAAACGCGCAGTTCGTAGCGTAACCACTGGGGGCAGAGAGCAAATCCCCATAGACCGCCATGTTAAAATGGCCAACTTCGGAGGTGAATGGAACATGTGTAAAGTCTGTTACAAACTTTGGTTTTGGTCTCAGTCAGTCTCGTGTTTTCCCCTGACGACTGTACGAGGGCTGAATTGTTTTTGAACTCGCTTATTTTCAGTGAATCAGTGTTTGCAATTGGACATATTTAGGGGCGTGGTCTCTTGACTGACACCCGAGCCGACCCGTTATGTACCGCGGATGAGGTGACGGCACCGCGGGCCCACCCACAGCTCCGCGCGTGCTCCCCACCTCTTTGCCCGTTTTTTCGGAATGAACCGCGAACCAGGAGGAGGAGTTAGGGTTCGGCAAGATGGCGACAAGGGACACGCCCACAATTCACCACAAAAGCACTTGGCTGAAACCGACGGGTGACGTCACCAGCACCTGGGTCTATATCGCAGGTAGTTTAGGGACCAACATACAATTAATACACCTCGCAAAAGCGTAGATTTCCAGGGACAGCGCGACCGCAGTCACTTCATCTAATCGCTGACCTCGGGCTGATTGTTACTCGGCTCATGTTATTCGCTTTTCCAACGGCCGATTGATGAGTGATTTTCCAAAAGTTGCCTAATTCAATGATGAGCGACGTTCACGTCGGCATGACAACACCCCACAGATGGTGCACGTCCACAGTGGGCCTCGCCTGCTCCCACCACATCCCATAGTTAACGCCGTGAGACCACGTGACTGTCGGAGTTCAGCTCAGTAACTTGGACTCGTTTTCAACTTCAAGATTCCACTTTGACACGATCCCACCTTTGCGACATGGAGCGTTATCTGGCGGGAAGTAGCCATGACAACGACGGACAACCGCGCACGGGCCGCCGCCGATAATCGATCGCTCCCCAGCTGTGGATCGTCACGCCTCGATAAAAAAAAAAACGGAAAAAAAAAAACCCCGAGAAAACATCTTTGTTGATATGGCATGTGAGCGCCAGCTCAGCTTTTACCGCCGGCCCCTGGAGAGGAACTGGACTCCCTCAAAGAGGAAACAAGGGCTATTTCCAAAAGTGTCGAACTACTCCTTTAAGTCGGCGTCGGCTCCGGGCGGATAAATATTTGAGCTGGCTAATGTTACGCAGCCTTGGCAGCGCTCTCGTGCGGAGATTCCTCTGGACGGCAGATGAGGAGGTTGCAGCCTCTGGCCCCGGTCCAGGGGTCCAGGGGTCCGGGCCAGACATTATCTGCAGCAGCCCTGTGTGTTTTCATAAGGGGGCCTCCTAGTCTCTGCAGCGCTGCCCTGCTGTAAGTGGCTGGGAGTGGGCAGCCCCACTGTTTGTGCGTGCATCAATGTTTATGTACGCCAGTGTGTGTGCACGCGTGTGTGTGTGTGTGTGTGTGTGTGTGTGTGTGTGTGTGTGTGCCGCCTTGGTGGGGCAACTCACTGTCTGCCATGTCTGTGCTCTCGAGGAGCCATTAGGGCAGCGATGAAGCTGATGACATGTTGTTCCTGTGACAGGCCGCCTGACACCCCCCCCCCCCCCCCCCCCCCCCCCCCCCCCCCCCCCCCCCCCCCCCCCCCCCCCCCCCCCCCCCCCCCCCCCCCCGCCGGGGCTGTGGGAGCCCGCTGGTCTGCCACTGGACAGACACGGAGACGCGGGGACGGCGTTTATTTTGGGAGGTGGTTTGGTGCCGGACACCCTGTCTACTCTCCCACCAACCTTTATACACACCCCACCCCACCCCACCCCCCACCCCCACCCACCCTCCCACTCTCACAACACACTCACAACTTATCAACACGGCGCACATTTAATCATGATTGTGTTAAAGGTCCAGTGCGTAGGATTTTGAATCAAGTCATGAAGATCTTTGTAGGCAGAGATGGATTTGAAATGGTTTCAGCGTATAATCACCGGAATGTTTTCATTGAGCCCTTCGTGTTTTACACCAATAGCCGTTGCCCATCACAAAGGCGGCCATTTTGCGCCGCCATGTCGGAGGGGACCATAGGTTCTGCGGATGAGGCTGCAACATGAAACGTCACTCCATCCTGCCCACAGACTATAGCTACTATTAAAGGGTCATTGCACAGAGGATGAATTGGAAAAGTTCGTAACAGGCAGTTCAGTCGTCGCCAACACGCCGATGCCCTAACTCCTCCCACTTCCTGGTTCACACCAAATCTGGCAATGAGGCGGCGCACGGGTGGAGCTGGGGATGGGTCATAGCATCCGCAGAAGGTCAAGCCAGGTGTCACTCAAGAGGCCACGCCCCTTAATTGTGCACAATTTCAAATCTCGATAGAATGAAAATAAGCAAGTTAGCAAAAAAAATAATCACTTCCCTGCGCAGTTGTCATGGTAACCAATGTGAGCCATTGAGACCAAAACTGTAGGTTTGCACCAGGCCTTAAACATGTCCCATTCTCCTCTGACCATTTTAACACGGGGGGGTCTATTGCGCCTCAAGTGGCCACTCTGTGAACTGCACGTTTGTTCACTTCCACGCCGGATTCATCCGTCACCCCCGGAGGCTGCTGCCTCAGTGTCGTCCCGATAACCACCAACATCCCACCACGCTAAGCTGCTAAAACCAAAGATGGCGAACACATTTCCAATCACAAGAACGTCTATAAATAATACGCCGCCGCCGTCGATCCAGCTCCGCGCGCGATTATTGTAAATCCATGACGTAACGCGAGTCGTGGGAACCATTGTCCTCCAGAGTTCCTCTAATTACACAGTCGGACCACGACGACAGATGAATCACAGTCAGCTCTGTTACTTGCAGTTCACCGTGTTCGCTGTGGTTCTCTCGCAGCCCGGTACCTGTACTTTACTTCAGGCCACTTAAAGGAGGAATGTGAAAACTTCCTCCTCGGCCGACTTTGACAACATGGAGTGTATCTGAGCGCTGACGACTCGGAATGCGCGTTACACCCATTTTGATTTATGCCTTTGACTCAGCTGATGAAATCGCCCTCATCCCTCTCATTGATTTCTTTTTTCTTTTTTTCATGTTAATATGACGAGATGTGATGAACACTCGGGGGGGGGGGGGGGGGGGGGGACCACCAGGG
>JAFBJT010110848.1:69526-107596 GCA_016785325.1 Chascanopsetta lugubris | reverse complement strand
CACACACACACACACACACACTTCAGAGGAAAACAAAAGTGAACAACCAATTCAGCTTTTCAGCTTCACACAGGACACATGACATGTTTTATGGATTAATATTATTACTAATATTCACCTTATTGCTTGATGTTTAATTATCCCTGCACTCAGGGACAGTGATGATGTCAGAGTGTGGTCACGAAAAGAATAATGAGGAAACATACAACAGAAACGCAAGTATGAGAGACAGTGATACCAGAGTATGATGTAGCATGTTACAAGTACATTTCTACGTATGTCATGCTTTATGATCATGTATTTAATCCAGCTGTCCCTGTAATCCACAAGGAACTTCAATCAATCAGGTTGGTGAAACAACCTGAATTTACCCCATTTAGTGCGTGAGGTTTAAATGAAATGACAGTAATTGAACATAAAGCAGATATGGTGATGTTTATAGTCACATGACTGCTTAAATAGTTGTCAGGTTGATAGACTGAGCTGTTTAGGTTTGCATCAGGAGTAATTCCTCTTTACTCAGGCCACATAATGGCAGCACCACGTTTTTAGAGTACGGACAAACCGAACTCCTCCTGAGATGTATTGATAATTGAAGGCTGCCACATGTAATGTACCCAGCAGGTGTCACTAGGCCCTACATGCTGTAATGTAACACACGTCTGTTACAGATGAGTGGAGCAGAGATGACACTTTGAGTCTGTCGTATGTGTATGTTTATTGTGGCATGACATTTGGTTGTAATCATAATCCACAGTGTTGCTGTGTCCATAATCCTGGATGAACACTGAGAGCTGCCTGTGGTCTCATTTCATCAGGACCTGCTTCTCACTGCATCATAACTCCTACCTACTGTCATGACGAGCGGCTGATGAGCCCAGTTCTTCACACATGCAGTGATTACATGTCATAGTTCACATCAAAGAATCTCCTCCTACAGACAGAGATGAAGTGTATGGAGACAGAGGGAGGAGATGAGACAGTTTTTATACAGGATTTGTGCTTGTGATTATTCTCTTGTCCCTTTCAGTGTGGGGCTCTGATCCATGTCCTTCTGCCCGAACCCCAACAAAGAAGACATCTCCTCACCTCTCTTGTTTTTGTACCTTAGAGCAAACTGACCCATGTCAGTAATTACAAACTTTAAACTAACATGGTGTCAGGCCACAGGAATTCCTCTGTCTGCTGTCATGGTGCTTTGCTGGTCCATAATTCCAGGACTGGGACTGCACTTTCCTGCAATGTGGTTTTAAACAAGCATGTATTTCCTATCATCTGAGAAAAGTATTTGATACAGATGCATTCGCTCTTTCACAGACATACAGACAGAATGAAGGCAGAGGTTTATTTAGATCCATCTGGATGAACTTGGGGCTGTGAGCCAGCTCTTTGTTTTGGATCCACACCCTGACTGATCTGTGGTCTCCATGGTTTTGTTTTCCTTTTCCCATAAGTCATAGAAAGGGAGGGGCTTGTTTATCGCCAATGACACAGCGATACTTGTTGACTTTAGTGAGTCACAGGGTTATTGTGGAGATATAGACTAAGTAGAGACATGCCTGAAGGTGCAACTGTCTGGGGAATCCTTGCTTAATGGCACGCTGGCAGGAAACAATGGACAGTGGGTATCATTCTGCATCAGGTGAAACTCAAGAGTGCTGAGAAGTACAGCATTTACAGCTGGAGTACACACAGTACAAACATGTTTTTCACCAGTCGACACAAATGCTTTGCTGGAGGCCATAATCTTCTCATTGTCTAAAGCTTGTGTTGTGTTTTTGTTTTGAATAATGCAAATACAAACTCCAGGACATTTGTCTGGATTCAGGTCATCTCCTTATCCATGAGATGAGTTGTATTTGTACAAACTGTGTGCAGGTCATATTAAGTACTGTTCATATTTCAAGAACAGTTTGAATTTTGCATCCACTGTTTGATCATCTCTCCTCTGACATTGTGTATCTACTGATTCCAGATCCCAGACTTGCATTTGCCTAAAGCATAGAAATGCAAACAGTAATTTATTGTTTATAAATTAATTAAACAAGATACACTAACAAGTGGTATAAATAACTTGAGTTGAATAGTCACAACAAACGATGAATAACATCTGGTTTTGATAAACCCCGCTAAAGTCTGACTTCAGACAGCAGATCCCAAACCAGTCGGTGATGGAGCCTTCACAGTGGATCCTCACATGGACACGGACACAGCTCCAGATGTTGTGTAGGTATGTTAGAGGGAAACATGTGTTCCAACAGTCGGCAGATAAAAGCAGATGATGTGACAGAGACATCAGATTTCCTCGTTGCATAAGAATATGATTCTGAAAACTGAAACCAAAAATATATAACCAAACCTGTACCACAACAATTCAGACTTTGATTCGGACTTCCTGTGTCTCATGTAGTGTGAAATCATGTCTGTGGTCAAACTGAAGTGTGTTAGATGAATCCAGTCCTTGTAGACCGCATACACTCAATATGAAAATATGTTCGATCCTCTCTAACATGGACAAACCAAGTCCAGGCTTAGATGACATTATGAGTAAGGTTACAACTATCAACCAACCACTGAGAGTGGAGGAACCTGCTCATGTCACTTCGGTAGAATGTAGGTCAAACTCTTTACAACCACCAAACAAGGCCCGCCCCCTTCACCATCAGAAACGATTCCGCAACAACCCTCTATGCTATGGTGTATGTTCATGCTCTCTGCCTGTTCCAACACTGGCTCTCACAACATGACGGCTGGCTGTGTGAAATGCGTCATGAGTGGGTAACAGTTATTTTCATTTCATCCACTCCTCATCGTATCGTTGCTCTTCTTCCTGCTTTATGTTTGAGTTCAGAACTGTAATCCAGTGATGCCACATTAGGTTTGACCGAAAGGCTCAGTCCAGATTCTATGGCTTGTCCTCCAGGAGAGTTGTGGTCATGATTTATTTTTTCTAAATGGAGGACTGAAGGAATGTGAAAACTGCCTCTGTGAATTTGATGAGTCATGGTCTGTATTCACAACAGAAAGATTCCTTTCCTCCTCCTGTCTTACATCTTGAGATCAGAGAGTGACTTGTAGAGAAAGATGGTATTGTTCCTGTAAGTCCAGGAAATAGGAGAATTGACCTTGATGGAGGTTTAAACACATGTTGCTGTTGTTGTTGTTTTTAGATGCAAGACGTTCAGCAGAGCAAAGAGGCCACACTAGTCAACAATCGGACACTGGCTGAGCAGAACCTGGCCCTGCAGCCCAGACTGGAGCACAAGAAGGAGCAGTTGACCAAACGCTACAGCTGCCTCCAGGAGAACTTCGAGTCCTACCAGCTCCGCAAGTCCACCCTCGGTAAGACCACAGCACGTCCCCCTCGGCAGGAACTTCTATATTGACTCATTCTTCTCTTTTTTTTTAATGTCAGACAGTTCCTCAGAAACCTGAACACACTCTGATAACTGATGCGTACACAGAGCACTTTAACTACAAGACCACTCCCTGCTTCATTTAGAATTCATAGAAACCAGATATGATATCAACCGTCAACAGAGCTGTAACTGCAAGCGTTGACGATAATATTCATTATTAAAAGAAGAATAAGATTTGATACATCAGTAGAATATTATTTTTCTATTTTACTCAAAAGCAAAGGTGTTGGACAGACTCATGAGTGAAATGAACAAACACGGGAAGTGAAAGAGTTAACTCTTGATGTACAAGCTTTGTTTTCCACATTCAACTAATACTTCTGTATTGTATGACACTGATATGACTGATACTCATGACTAATTCATGAACAGCCAGTCTGTTCACTTATATTTAATGACATACTTGGTCTTTAAATCACCAGCTCAGAGTTACAGATGTATTTGTTTTTACTGAAAAACAAGCTTGAATCTATGTATGTTGAGGGCGAGATGAAGTTGAAACATCATATTCTAGATTAAGCTTCGACTAGACTCTCCAACTGTCAGGGTGTTACATTCATACATCTTTAATCAGTCACGGCATCGGATCATTCAGGACAATGAGCCTGATCCTCCAGACTGTAGGTGGCTGCTGCTCAATGTTATGTAACGCTCAGGTGTAGTCATGGGACGCTGTGTGTTGAGTGATTGGTTCTCTCCGTGTGTGAATGCACACACTAAAGACCGTTTCACCATGTCCCTCATGTCCCGGTGAAGCAGCAGCAGTAGCAGCAGCAGCAGCAGCCATGTTTTTGTTGCGTTGGAGGCGGAGCTGCTGCGGCTGAGCCCTGTTCGGGTTGAGCCAGTTGTAGATGTGATATAAAGGCTGATCTGCTTCATGACACACCTTCACTGGACTTGCTAGTGTGTGAACAAGACGCAGTGACGGTACCTGTGACCTTGTTGACGCAGTAGTTGCCGAGCAACCTTCTCAGAATAGCATGTCAGCTTTCAGCCAGGCTGATAAAAGTTTGACTTTGTCTCCCTCTCTGCAGACACTGAGAACTCATTCTGAGAATGTTCAGCTCGTTGTCAGAACAATAATGTTCTTCTTTAACATTCCCACTGCTCAGCCTCTCGCATAGGAGAGATGCTATCCTGCAGTCTGTGCTTTTTATTTGTCAGCAAGCAATGGCTTTTGTCAAATGTAGGTTAAACCCCCCTCCACACACACACACACACACGCGCACACACACACACACACACACACACACACACCTTCTATGCACTCACTGTCCTAGTTGTGTAGCAGCTGTGGAAGGAGAAAGTGTGGCTCTGAGCTGAGAGGAAATGTTGCCATTGACCCAGATGTGACATATAGCATGGAGTGTGTGTGTGTGTGTGTGTGTGTGTGTGTGTGTGTGTGTGTGTGTGTGTGTGTGTGTGTGTGTGTGTGTGTGTGTGTGTGTGTGTGTGTGTGTCTTACCCTTAGATTAACCTTCACTGTCCACAAGGCTCCGGAGGCCTGATGCAGGGCAGCCGCCTCTGACCACCACCACCCATCCATTCACTGCCTGGGACAACAGCACAACCCCACAGTGGACCATTGTGCTGCCAGGCAAGCTGTTGTAAACTAGCCCCCGTGGGAGGGAGGGAGGGAGTGGTGGATGATGGGACTAGCAGGCTGTGGAAGAGAGGGAGAATAGGCAACGAGGCAGGCCAACAAACTTCCCCCTCCTCCAACCCTCCACAGAGGTGGAAGTGGATTCACTTACTAAATGGCTGTCTCGTGGTCTCCAGGCAAGACTGTGCTGTGTGGGCTCAGTGGGCTCTCTGCTCGGCCAGAGTGAAGCCTATGTCCTTGAAGATTTTCTATTCAAGTTCCACTGAGAAGCAGAGAGAGATTCAGGGAGTGAGATCCAATAAGATAAGGAATGAGAAGATGTTGTGTCTTAGTGTCGGTGTAATCCCTGAAGTTCTCAGGTGAGAACACGTCAAACTAGAAAAGTGGCCCTCAAACTTTATGACATGTGCAGTCTCACTGTTGAATGAGGTGAAAGTGCCATATCCACTCCTTACAGGCATCTTTATAGGAGTGATCACTGTGCTGTTGGCAGGTGAGGACACGTGCAGGCGAACCACCCTGCTGGGTGGGAGGAGAACCGAACCTGGCCCCACCCCTCGGTCAACATCTGAATGTGTTGTTTGTTTGTTCTTATTTTTGTTTGCCTTTGGAACATTTAATCCCAGCCACTATTTGACCCTTTCCACACACATTGAACCAGTTCTGAGGTAACAGTGATGGAACAGTGACATCATTTAAAAGGTCTGCCTCCAGATGTCATTGTGCAGCTTGAACCTGCCTTTTCTTTCGCCCTGTTTTTATACACAGCCTTTTATATATGATGTATAATGATGATATAAATGTGTTTGGTGCAGAGTGAATTAAAAAACTTAAGTGTTCATCCTACCTGATTTATCTGCAGTTCACATTTGATAGTCGTTTTTCATAAAACTGTGGCCTACTTATACATGTTTGATTGTCTCTGTTCTACAGCTCAGAGTGAAACGGCGTGTAAACAATAAGAGCATGGTGCTTTTATTTTGAAACAGACAGATAGAGGGAGTGATTGGTTGAGTGTAGTTGCTATGTCACCTTGGATCAGTCCATGTGTGTCGGTCTCACTTTGGTGAAATTCAATCGTAATAATCTGATTATAAGAATGACCTCAGTAGAGTTGGATTCAGTGGGACCCAGTTCGTCCACACAGGTGAGGAGGACACGTTCAGCTGGGTCCACTCACTATTTGCACACTACTCCACCCCTGTTGACTGGCAAACATTACACCTGCTCATTCATTTATATTTGTATTGAATGTGTTACATGTCCAACTGGCATAGATCAGGTACTGAGCTCCACTAACAGTACATGTAAATGTGGTCCATAAGATTCGTATGTGTTCATGTATAGAGATAGATGAATTCGTATCAAAGACAAAGTGCTTGACAAGGTGATGTCATTAGTTTGTGAACAGAAGTCACTGGGTGTGAGACACAACCTGAGCTGACCTGTAGTAACCTGTGTGTCCAGTGCATCTATTATTAATGCTACATGTGCAGACAGAGGCTCAGAGCAGCAGATCAGGTCAGACAGTAGAGTTGTGTGTGTACGTGTGTGTACGTGTGTGTGTGTGTGTGTGTGTGTGTGTGTGTGTGTGTGTGTGTGCGTGTGCGTGTGTGTGTGCGTGTGCGTGTGTGCGCGTGTGGTTCACTAACTTGTCATGTGTCACCATGTGTGCGCAGTCTGAGCTCTTTTTCTTATGTGTTGGAACACAAAGAAAACAGGTTCCCTCCTCAGAGACACAGAGCAGGTTTCAGGTGACTTTGGCCCCGCCCACACAGAGACGCATTTCTGTGAATCTGCCTAAGTATTTTAGCGACTGTGCGTTCCGTCCACACTGGAACGGCAAATACGAGATGCGACTGTTTGAGACTGGGTCCCAGAGTGGGAAGATCTTAAGACGGCATTTTATGGTATCCGTCCTCTGAAGTACGTACATGTGTTCTACTCCTAGTGTTTTATAAACAATTCACCAGAACCCTGATTAACATGTGGTCAAGTGATTTGTTAAAGAGCTGATATATTGACAGCACAGACGAGTCTTTGTACATTTAAAGCAGTACATTGAGTTTCTTCAGACATGAACTGTACATCTGTATATGTTAGTGAGGAGAGAGTTTCCCTGCTCCAGAGTCCAAGTTACACTATTATAAAATCAAATCAAATGAAAACTCATATCGAAGCTCCGGCTGCAAAAATTAATCAGTAAATAAATGAGTTAGCAACGAATCATATAATTAATTAATGTGGTTCTACACACGTTTCTCACTGTTTAAAAAAACAAAACAAAAAAAAAACTTTCTGTGTTTAGAGATGGAAGCTCTTTGAAAGTTATTCTTATCTTCCAAGAACATGTTTTTAAAATAAACTTCTAAAAGTACACATATAAAAATAAATTTCAAATTAAGTGACAGATGAGTTCTATCAGACTGTATTATGGGAGTAAAGTTCAGAGTCATAAATAGAGGAGATAGTGACAGGGAGTGTGTAAAGTGATCACATGACCACTCGTTGGTGGTTTCCATACATGACATGTTCTACACCTGGACCTTCTGGAGGTTCCTGGCTTCATGTGGATGTTTGTGAAATTCTGCAGCTGTGTTATCCTTCAGGTCTGTGACTACATCATGTGGTCATCCTCAGCAGTTCATTCATGACAGTGAATATCATGCAGTAATTATAGATGTTACCAACCTAACTTAAACCTTGATCTTATGTTTAACAGAATGAGCTTTCAGCCTTCATATCATACATGGAGCACACATTGTTCATACGTGTAGTGAAGGATATGAAAACACAGAATGAGGTGCTGCCTCTGATGATATTTGTGTTTTTGTCTCTTCACAGACCATAATTCAGGAAACAGCTCTTTGGACACTCTGCTGGCTCTGCTGCAGGCTGAGGGAGCAAAGATCGAGGAGGAGACTGAGGTAAGATCTCCTTACTAATGCTAGTGGAGGGGGTGTGGTTATGATTTACATCCCAGACTCAGTTTCCTGTACTTGTGGAAACCCAAGCTTATTAGTTCCCTTTTTATTAGAACCACCAAGGTTTGACGTGATCTACAAGAAGTGAGTAATAGATAAGACTTGTTTACCTCAGCCAATCGGAGACTAATCTGCATGTAAACAATCCAACTGATAGATCTGTGTGTGTGTGAGGAGACACTAGACACTAGACTATCATGGTGTCATTAGACCAGTTCTGTCTCAGTCCTTTGTTGAAAAACACTTATCACGTCATATGTATTTAGTCATGTCCAGGGCTCTCCCGAGAAATGTGAAGTAGGATGCCGTTTGTTGACGGGGTGGCTGCTGCATGTCAGAGCCTGTGTCTTTGTGTGCATGGATGGGGGGTGTGGTGGCGAAGTGATGAAGGGGTGCGCACGGATGTGGCCGCTGCATAACAGAGTGTGCGCCTTTGTGTCCGCGAATTGCTCGTGTGTGTCTCTGTGTGTGCGTGGATGGGGCGGGGAGGGGGGGGGTGCGGTTGGCGAACTGTTGAGGGGGTGGTATGATGGTGCTGAGACTGTGGTACAATGGCACTGCGCTCTTATTCAATTCTCTAGGGAGAGCCCTGGTGTCTGCTATTTCTCAACACTGATGATAGTTTACAGTCATTTTAGAATATTTGAAGGTCGATATAAATACATATATTTACATTCAAGGTGCAGTGTGTAAGATTTTGGCAACTTTTGTTACTTCTAAAAATTGTACGAAACTATTACATACTGACATTTTCATGAATTTAAAATCACCCACATTTTTTTTTTCCATTACCCTTAAATGAGCCCATTAATGTATGTTTTCATGAAGAGGGGGTCCTCTCTAAGGGGGCTGCCATGTTTTTACAGAAGCCCAGAGTGGACGAAATAAACATCTTTTGAGATTTATTGATATCATAGCTTCTCCTGCATGATCAGAAGAGTGAGGGTGAGGTGATGGATACAACATGCAACGTCACCAAATCGTACACACTGCACCTATAACTGAGCTGTGAGAGTTTTACATCATCATTAATTGAATCGATTGGTCTATTGAAACATGGAAATGGTCACACCTCTGATGATTGATATCTTATGAAGTACAAATGGTAAAACTTGTATTTCCTGTTTTATTTGATCGAAACAAAACAATGGAATCATTAGTGTCACAGTGAATTGAACCTTGTTTTAATTCATAGAGATTATTGAACCATTTATCTCATTTCTAATCTTTAACCCTGTGTCTTCATTCATTTAGCCTCAGAGGAGCAAGATAAAACAAGTTCACCAGGGTCCCTTCAAAAACACGAGATGTTTGACATGATGTCATAATTTAAAGTTTGAAACGTTTCATCCTGATGATGGAAACTCTGAACAATACAAGTGTGTTGTGTCACCACATTCCCATGTAATGACACTGACAGTGTCAACAATGCAGTGACACACATCAAATGAGACACTGTGTTCTGGTGCATGCTGGGAAACCGTCCCTCAGACCTGCTACTGAGACATGATGTTTTATTCATGGGCCTCTACTTCTACTACAAACCACAAACTCTGTGGTCAGTAAATCTATGTCTTTGTGACAGACAATAATAATAATAATAATGAGCAACATACATGAAGCATGTATGTGGATACTTTGGAGGTGGTGGATGAAGGAGGAGGTTGATGATGATAAATGCAAACTCGCCTTCAGATGTTCCTCTAAACCCTGTCTGCACCTCCTCCGACAGAACATGGCCGACTCCTTCCTGGATGGAGACATGACCCTGGACTCCTTTATCGACTCTTACCAGAGCAAGAGGAAGCTGGCTCACCTGAGGAGAGTGAAGATCGAGAAGCTCCAGGAGATGGTGCTGAAGGGCCAGCGGCTACCCCAGGTATCGGTGGCCCCCTCTCGATCTCAGGACATGTCGGCAGCTTCTCTCCTCACGGACGCCGCAAACTCGTCCTCCCCTGTGGCTCAACCACGGAGGAAGCCCCCCCCTCCGCCGTCCCAGCCACCTCCAGTTCTGAACCCAGTGCCAGCCCCAGCCGCTCTGCCCCACACCCCCGTCTTCTACTCTGCCATGCCGTACCCCCCCATCCCTCCCAGAACAGGTCAGCCATTCCCCAGCGTCTCCTCTGGTTACCCCAGTCACTATCTATCTCAGTACCCGCCTGCTGTGCCTCAGAGGCCCCCCCCACGCATGACTCCACAGCCCGGCTTTATCATGCAGTAGATACAGGCCCAGTCCACTTAGAGGGGGCAGGACAGTGGATGTGTCACAGACTTTGCACCACTGGGACTCCTTTGAGGACTGATGTGTGTTTGTATGACACCTGCCTTCATGGTTCTGACCAATGGCAGCAGAGCAGGGCAGGTGTCTGCTGGCTGCTCTGCTCATGTTCAGGTGGAGCACATCTCCAGTGATCTCCAGTGATGTCTGTGGATCCAACACTCCCATGTACCCTAACCCACTTAAACACACCAGAGGACATGAACTGTGTCTGTCTGTGGGTCAGGGGGCGGGGACATGTCCTCTCTTCAGACCCTCTAACATGTTCCTCCAGCTTGTTCTGGAGAACCCGAGTCACTCCAATCAAAGGTTCAGATGTGTCCTCTCCATGTGCAGCGTCCTCATCTATTCTTGTTGTAGTATATGCAAAGAGAGACCCTGATGACTGTGCACTCTGCATTCATGCTGTCACTCCTCTTTTCTTTGTTGTCTCTATACATTCACATGGTACATATAATGGTCTTTATGCTCTAGAACTAACTGAGTTATGATAATGATATTAATAAGAATAGCAAGGACAGACTGATTAATATGCAATGCTAGAGGTCAAGGGTCTAAAGAGGGTGGACCTGCCTGGTCCAAGATGGCTGACTCTTCCACCGTCACAAGTGGAGGAAGATGAAGAAGTGATGTAACAGATGGCTGAGCTTATGGAGCCTGAACTGAAGGATGGATGTGTGTAGCAATACAGCACAGGTGTGTGTTCCAGCTGTAATGCTCTTTGTCTCTAACATCCTCAGTTTGAATTCCAAACCCCTCTTCAGATCTCACACCAAAGATGTCCCTCATCACATCATGTTCACAGTATAGCTCTGCTCTTTGTTTTGAAATATTTGATATTTACCAGTTGATCCAGTTCCATTGTTACTGTTCATGTTGTGATGTTGAACCTTTAGTGACCAGATGTTTTCAGTCTTTGCTCTTTGGGAGAATTTGTTTTTATTTGGGTGAAATTTGAAAAAGTTCTCGTTGTTGCTGTGCACTGTTGAAGAGCCACGAGTGCCTCTGTGGGTGTTGACGTTAATGACATCCTGCTGATGACTCCATTTGGAGGTTAGCCATGCCTCCAACTTTTCTAATCAAACCTGCTCCTCCTCCTCTGCTCCAACACCAGGCAGGAGAGGCCAGTGCGTGACTTTGGCTCTGTCTGAGTTGAGTGTTCCCTCAGCATGTGCCAGAGAAGAGCGCCACCCTCAGGTGGTGCTTCTCTCCTTATCCCTCCTCCATGGGGCGGAGCTCAGAGGTTTGCATGTGAAAAGCAGAGCTCTGAAAGTTGTTTGTGTCACATGCCGATGGTAGAACTTCACCAACAGGTGAAACCACAGACTCAGCAGAAGCTTCAGTGTCTTGATGAACCAGCATTTCTAACATTTAACATGGGATCATTGTTCTGTGCATGGCCTTTTGTTCTTTGTTCAGTCTGTAGGTCCATCTTCAGACCTTTATTTCTTTGTTGTTGAGCTGCTTTTTACATTTGAACATTTGAACTGATCCACTGTGTCCATGCTTTTGTATGTGGCTGGTGATTATCTCTGTGTATTGTTGCTGTATTTACTTCAGATGAATGTTTCACTGGAACTTCATATTTTCAACTTCAATAAATCTCACATTTTTCTATCTGGATGTTTTATTCTACACTGAAGGGGTTTGACCTCTCACTTGATGTCTCAATTTTTGAGCAAACATGGAACAAGACTGACCTCTGGTGGAGTGGAGATGCACTAGTTTTCTGCACTACTGAGAAACTGAGCCTGAAGTGTTGAAAAGGTTTACAAGTAACGTCTTGCATAAATATATCTATATCAGACTATACATCTATCTATATCATATATATCATATAATGTCACACATACTGATCAAAATAGATATTCTTATAAGTAAGAATAGTAAAACATGATGGGTATTGACTTGAGTGATTTGACTCCTGCTTCTGTCCTGAAGGACAGTGAAATGTCAATCTATGTTACAGAATATTTGTTTTTGTATATTTTAAGTTTTTAATTGACCAATCCTTGCTGATTATTTCCCTCCTGCCGTTTAATTTTCTATATTTCAAAAGATAAAATAAATGAAAACACCAAGCACACCACCCGCAAGTTCTGGGTGCATACACAGTGATGCATCATAAAGAGAAGCACCTTGTTAATAATAAGTTACTATCCTTCATGCATGCATTTTTTAAATTCATTTCTTTTTTAAACATGAATACAACATATTTCAATTGCATTAAGATGGTAATCTGTGTTCAATGCAACAGTGGAAAAGCGCGCCAGTGTTTTACAGGACAGATTTAAACTTTATAATCAATAAAAAAAACAATATAGCAAGAACCTGAAAAATGGTTTGAAGCTCAGTTAAAATCCTCATCCACTGTCTGTCCCTCTAAGGCTCACAGAGTAAAACTTCTGAAGTTATTCATCAGTTTATCATTTGTCTCATATGACAGTTATTTTGACATTATTATTGCTTTGTATTATGTTATATTATACTACAGAATGACTATATACTTGAACCCGATTATCATGACTGCATTACTTTATTACAGTTAAAACACAAATCATGAACAATGTGAAAAAACTGCTGTTTGTTGTTATGAATGCAGCCTGACTCCCGTCGTGGTTCGTTCACGTCCCAGATCAACGATGGGAAATTGAAAACATTCCAAAGAAAATGAAATGACACCCAGCAGAAAATGAAAACTAACTTTTCTGACTCAAACATCACGCGAGTTTCTGATCAACTCAAATCTGATGGAATACTTTGTTTTCATCATCTTTTCATAGACTGAGCCGCTCCCTGCAGGACACAGGACGGCAAGTGTACTCAGCTGGTGCCGCTGCTGCTGCTGTTGTGGACAGTGAACACACCTCAACACAGTTGCGACGAGTCAAACTAGTCTGCGATGAACATGATGATTCTCTCTTGTTTTAATCTGTTACAGTGAGACGTTAAAATAGAGCTGGGAAAGTAAGACCTGAAAGTAAGAAGTAAGAACCTGGCTTCGGAGGGCGAACCCAGATTTAACGTTTTTGTATCAAGACACTTAATTATTCTTGGGATAATATGTTAATGTTGATTGCAATCATAATGCCTGTAATGGTTATATTTTACTGTTGTTTGTTGCATAATTCATATTTTTGTGTATTATTTTCTCAAGAGTTACCAGTATAATAATAATGATAATGATGTAGTTGTCCTCCTCGTGTTGACAGTAACCCTCCCTCCTCCTCCTCCTCCCTCCTCCTCCTCCCTCTATCCGCAACCACTGACTGAACGCTAGTGTCAGTGAACGCAGCCTCGACCCATGTGTTACGTTACCATAGTCACGTCACATGGACTCCACCATGTTGTAGGAAACCCACGGCTGCGTCACCTCCCTCCCCCTCCTCCCCCCTCCTCCTCCTCCTCCTCCTCCTCCTCCTCCTCCTCCTCCTCCCTGTCAGTCAGATTACACAGTGATAATCCAGGACACCGTGAAGACGACCACTGCTCCTCAGAGGGACATGCAGTGTTTGTACTGACAGTGACGCTGTCCTATGTCTCCGCGGGTGATATCCCCGGGATGTTTCCTGTAGTGGACAGAGGAGGAAGGGGACAGGATATTCAGCAGCGGGACGTGAAGAATCGAACTCGCTGACAAACAGACACTAAATCGGATAAACTGCTAACGACACGTTCGTTCTCTCTGAGTGTGTGTTCTACAGGTAGAGTTTGTTCACACACACACACACACACATGCGCGCGCGCGCACCCACGCACACACACACGCGCGTACACACACACACACACACACACACACACACACACACACTCACACACAGTGTTAGCATGGATGTTGCTGTCAGCTAGCTGGTTTCTGACAGGGTCCAGTCACAACATGCTAAATTAGAGAAGCTAACATAACACAGTGTTTGAAGGAGACAAGCTAACTCTGCTGCTTCACCTCCACCTGGGGACACGCTCAGGCGAAGCTGCTCGCCGAGGCTCACACCTTCAGACCATCAGCCTCAGTCAGACCATCAGACGGAGACAGGATGTCTGGGAAGGACAAAGACAAAGAGAAGCAGTCCACAACAGAGCGACTGGTGAAAGGTGAGTGAACTCTTCATAGCACACCTGTAAAGCCCCGGTATGCTGAGCTGGACACCTGTGGTGTCCACAGGGACTCTGAAACCTCCATCTGTCCTCATGATGGTCTGTCCTGTGTCCAGGTCCATTGTTGTCATGCGATCTTCATCATATTTTGAATGTGGTCTAATAATAAATCCTCTCAGAGCACTCTGTGTGTCACAGTTGTCCACAGGCATGTGGGACACTCCACCACAGGGTGTCAATCAAAGGTGTGAAGACGTCCCACATCGGTGCCCGGTCTCCTTGACATTCAGGAGGATGAAGTGTCTCCACATGAGGGACATGTTTTGCTCACATGGACACTGAAGGTCCACTCAGGTTTCCTGCTGAGCCTCCATACTGAGGCTGAGAGAGAGAACCCTAACCCTATCTCTTGCACCACCACGTCATGCCAGCACAGCCCACATCCCTGTATGTCTGCAGTGGCAGTGGGAGTGTGTCCGGTTAGGCCTGTGGAAGCTGGAGAGTGATCCAGTGGACAGATGGACAGAATTTCTCCAGTGATGTTCCTCACATGTGGTCCACATGGTGGAGGGACAAGAAGAAGATGAGAGCAGAGGAGGTAAAGGATGCAGGTGATCCCATGTCTCACTCAGTTCAGCTCCTCACAGTTGTCATTGGATGCAGTGATGCTCCAGTGATGAGCAGGTTTGCTCTTGTGATGCTCCAGGATTCTCCAGTGATGCTCCGGTGAGAAGCAGGGACGCTCCAGTGCAGGGCTCTCCCTAAACAATGGAATAATGGCGCCACGCCATCGCACCTCAGTCGTAGTGCCATCATACCATTTTTCAGATTTAGGGTGTGTGCAGACACACACAGACACGAGCGCGGTCGCTCACCTGAAGCAGACTGAGAGCGCAGGTTAGAGAGTGCTACGCAGATCGATCCGCGCGTGCACACACACACACACACACACACACAGACACGAGCCCACACACACACACACACACACACACAGACACAAGACACAAGTGGACACAGACACACAGAGACAGACACGAGTGCACACACACACACACACGAGTGGACACACACACACACACACACACACACACACACACACAGACATGAGCGGATACAGACACACAGAGACAGACACGAGCCCACACACAGAGACACAGAGCGCGCCCCCCAAACAAATGGTCGACACCTGACACCCCCCCCCCCCACCCCCCCTCAACAATTTGGTGGACACCTGACCCCCCCCCCCCCCCTCAACAATTTGCCATCCTACTCCAACTTTCTGGGGAGAGCCTGGCAGCGAGAAGCAGGGATACTGCAGTGATGCTCCAGTGGACCTGTGAGCAGGGTGAACTGGTGGGCGTCCTCAGACTGCTGCTGCTCTGCCGCAGTGCAACATGAAGCTCCATCAGTCACAAGTGGTACGTGTATGTACCGACTCCTGCTCTCTGACTTCCTGTGACCTTTGACCCTGTGTCACAAACAAACTATGGGATGGTTCATGATGTCCCAGGATATACTGAAAGAGCCTTGCTCTGCATCTAGTCAGGCTAATTATTTACATGAACAGCTAATGAGAGCAATGTGAGTGTGACTTGATGATTCATCTGTGTCCTTCAGTCCTGCTCCATCGTGTTGATGTTTGAGACAACAGCAACATGTTCTCCACACTGGCTCCATCACTGTCCACAGCCTTGTCTTCAGAGGATAGGACTGCAGACAAGTGTGTCTTTGTCTCTTGAGCCAGTGAGCCTGAGCGGGTGTGGGTGCAAAGCAGCAGAGACCCGTCAAATGTCTGTGGTTTTGTGGAGTTCATCAAACATTTATGCTAATGAGGTGGAGCAGAGTCTAATAAGAAGTGTTGAGGCTGAGGCAGCCGATCATTGGATTCAACAATATGTTTCACTTTCTTGCCAGAGACTCATGTTTGAATAGACTGGCCCGGGCGTGGCTGGGGGCGGGGCCTGTCAGTGGTGGATTTATTCCTATTGGAGTGGTTATTTTGCAGTTTCTCTGACTCTGAGTGAAGTTGTTCTGGTCCAGTGTGGATAAAGATGTCCAGACTCCAGGTGAAGACGTGTGGTCGGTGTCTTCCCTCAGGGGAACCTCTTCATCCTCTTCATCATCATCATCATCATCATCATCATTATCATCATCATCATGCCTTAGAGAGACTGTACCGTCACTGTACTTGAGCCTTCCTTTAAATGTGTCGGGCCCTTTAGGTAAACAGCCCATGATTGTGAAGCCTGGCTAATCAAGGCTTTAGCTAATCTGTTCTTAGGGCTGGTGCCTCACCTCAGCTCTGTCTTCATGGCTGTGAGCTCTTACTGTTTATTTATACCTCACTGACCAACACAGTCACATGACAGTGTGTTCTCAACACGGGCAACAGAGTGTCTGTGCCTCACATCACTGTCCCACACATTGTACACCAATATTCAAATATTAAATATGTGTCAAACATATCATTTAAAAATCAGAATCTGTGCATCTGAGTGCGATTCCCTCTCCCCCAGAGTCTGAATCCACCATTTACTAAACCACCCACTCTAAAAGCTTATTAATGCGTCTCCATAGTACACTTTGATTTTCTGTGTGTGGGTGTGAACACATTCTCAAAGTGCTGCTCTCTCCTCCTCCTCTTCATCATCAGCAGCAGCAGCTCTGCAGATCATCTGCTGCAGCTCATGTCAGAGGTTAGAACACAGTGAAGCTGCGCACTCACCTGTCAGAGGACGTGGAGCTGGAATCAAGTTCAAACTGTTCCAGAGTCAGACATTTTGAAACAATAATTATTTAGCATTTAGCGTTTGAGTTCTAATGAACCACCTGACTGGAATGACACCTGCCACATGTTTAATTGGTGCCGTAACGTATTTTCAGTAGAGCTGTCCTTTGATCCAACAGCGCAGCTGTAATCCCTCTTACCTTACAGAACCTCGAAGTGACAGAACCCGGATCACACTCCACCTTTGTGTGGAACTGGTGCAGCTCAGAGTCTTATGAATAGATGAGTCTGAAGCCAGAGGAACTGCACTGATCACAGATCAGCTAGCAGTTACCTGCAGCTACTTTGCAGTAACCTCAGCCATGATAATATTGATATTTCTGTACCTTTTCTTTCAAAGTCAGATTTTTCATTTCCTCTGATTGGTGAACCACTGTCACATCTGTTCACATGTTGTTCTGGTTCCTCTGCTGGATCCTGGGTCAGACAGTGGTAGATGTTTCACTGGCTGCCGATCTGACTCTTCTGTGGTCACTGAGCTTCAGCCCTCAGCCTGAAGAGCGTTGACCTTCTGTGGTGCCATTACTGGTGGGAGTTGTGGGTTATCTTACTGTTACACATCTTTCACATCACCTCATAGAGGAACCATATGAATCCTCTCACCTGTAGCGCTCACAGTCACCTGTCATGATTGCAACCTAAGAGAGGACAGTCTGAGGTGCATCACATGACCTCTGCTCACAGTTCAGTGAGTCTGTCAGTGACTGACACAAATGCAGTTTTTACAGCTGTGGAGGAGGAGGAGCAGACGGACAGTGACCTGTGTGTTTGTGGTTGCAGCGGTGCCGTACCCTCCACAACAAAAGCTGACGGTGAAGGAGCTGTTTGAAGACGGCAAACCCAACGCAGAGCTGCTCCGTAACCACCTGGTGAAGGAGGGGAGGGTGGAGGAGGACGTGGCTCTGAAGATCATCAATGATGGGGCCAGCATCCTCCGCCAAGAGAAGTGCATGCTGGAAGTGGAGGCACCTATAACAGGTAGAGGTCTGAGGGTCACACACTGCGCAGATGTTGACGGACATTGCAGGATTCGAACCACAACGCTGAGCAAATGATAAACCTCCATTAACACATTCCTTCAGTACACCTCTGCTCATTTGAAAATCCATGTGTTTGATGCATGTTGAACTTTAAGACAAGACGCGTGAACACAGAGTGAATGCACGGCTAACACAAGCTTGCAGTGCTTCTCTAAATCCAGTCGTGCTGCTGGGTGTCAGAGTCAGAATATTCAAAACTACAGCTTCCATCTCAGTCATTACCACTGAATGTTATAACACAGTTACAACTTTAAATTAGACATTAGATTCTAACAACCTGAAGTCCTCCGAGCTTCTCAGTCAGAACATAGTCAGAATATATCTGATTTAATCTGATCTGATGTAGCCTAAAGAAAGTCACTGAAACTTGAGCTGTAATAGTTAATGTGAAATGAAAACATAGTGATCCATTCAAATAAAAGTTATTCATATTTCCACTGATTCCCCTGCTGTTATTACTGAGGTCATTGTTCATCAAGATCACTGAATAGACAAAACTCAGCCAGTTACAAAATTAAAGATTCTGTGTTATAAATTCGATTCGATTCGAGTGACATGATACTTATTATTATGAGGGGTTTAAACAATATAATCTGCGTTCCAGTTTGTAGTCAATGACTTGATGACTGCTCAAATGCAGATTTAAAAGAAAAGGAGGCAAAAGAAATTGTCTCCAAACATCAAATGTATTGATGCCTGTTGAGACGTAAACTGAACACATGCTCAGGTTGTTAAATTCTGCGACAAAGACTGCAACCAACAACAACTGTACATTGACGTTGATGAACAGATCCGTTGTTGTGACCCTGTAATCAGACTTAGAAAGTGTAAAGAACTTGTAGTTGTTGCCTGAGTGACTGACTTCCGTGCGTGTGTCCTCCTTCAGTCTGCGGTGACGTCCATGGACAGTTCTTTGACCTGATGAAGCTGTTTGAAGTGGGTGGGTCACCCAGTAACACTCGCTATCTCTTCCTCGGGGACTACGTAGATCGAGGATACTTTAGTATCGAGGTGAGTGACTGTTCCTCACAGATGAATGAACCTGTTTGTGTTGTCACTCTGAGAGTAGTTAGCTTGTTGTTGTTTGTCTCTACATATGGCCTGTCCTCCCACCTCTGTGATAAAAGGTGTCTTATCTGCTGTGGTGATGGAAACAATGTTCACACTGTTGTTTGTTGCTCAGTCTTTGTTGTGGCTGTGCCACGATGCTCAGCTCTAATGGCCTTTAATCCATTTCTGTTGATATTACAACATGTTTCCATGAGATCTTGTGGCCAACATTCTTCTCCAGTCCTTCATGATCATCCATAGCTTGTATCTGATCCCCCTTTTCCACCAAACAGGATTCTGGGCTAGTTCTGGGCCAGTGCCTGACTTGGCGCCAGTTTTTTGTGTTTCCACCACCAGAGCCCCGGCTCCGCCCCTCAAAACGGGAGCCAAACCACGCACCAACTCGATGCTGGTCTACAGGCAGGCACCCTTACGTCGGAGGGTAGGGGGTGTAGTTACTGAGACCAACGACATCTGAAATACCATGTTTAAAAAACCAGAGCGTCAGCGCGATATAATGATAATAATAATAATGATCATGAGTCAGATGAAACAGCAGCGGACTGAGGAGAGATCTGTGTGGTTTGCGAAACTATGCTCATTCTCCACAGTCCTAAATAAATGAAGGGAAGCCGCTCTGAACTGAGCCAGTGATCCAGTGTATCCAGAAGGTGACGTCTGTTTTCGGGTTTAAGTCTGCTGCTGCCAGCGGTCTGATCCACACAAGCAGCAGCGGTCTCCCTCTGGATGTGTCCGGATGTGTCACTATTATTATTAAGTATTACGGAAACAGAGGGCAGAGCAGCGGCAGTGGGCTGTATCCGGTGGGGAGCTGCTGCTCCTCTGGTGGGGGCAGAACTCGTTGCGGGAGCAGCCATTCGCTGAATGCGGCGACACAGGCGCCTTCGTTTCGGCATTCGTTTGTTTATGAACAAACTAATAAGATTGATAAAGTATTACGGGGAACAGAGGACGGAGCTGGAGCGGCAGTGGGTCTGAACGGGGCAGTGCTCGTCACAGGAGCAGCGGTCGTAACGGTGCAGCGTCTCCTTCTAAATGCAGCGACACAGTCGAGCATTTAGTGTAATAATGACTAATAATAATAAAGTATTATGGGAGACAGGAAGGGGCTGGAGCGCAGTGGGAGGGGGTGATCTACTTCTTATTATCTTGTTATACAATGACATAATGTCACGTGACTCTGACTTGGGCTCTTGCTGGTGGAAACACCGGTCTTCAGAGGTGTGGGAGCTGAACCAACAAACCACATGACGTGATTCCTACACCGAACGAGCCCTGGAACTGGTTTGGTGGTATGAGTGTGGACTTACTGTGGGAGGTTTACATCACAGGTGAGGAGATGGTGAATGGAGGTATGTCCCTCATCAGCTCTCTGATTGGTTACCTGCATGATCTGAACAGATCTGAACTGCTCTGCCTCTTCAATCTGACTTTACTGCGCCTATTCTATTTCAGTCTATTTCACTGACTTGTCCAAAGACCTCAGAACCTCAAATGTTTAAATATCCTCGACAAAGAGGACATGTTGCATCCATGGTGTTAGGTAGGTGTGGAGCTGGCTGTGTGAGAGCCAACCTTGAGAAGGCTCACATTTGGAGCTCCCTGTGGAGCCTCTGATGAACACTGGCTCCAAGGTGGAGGTGGATGAAATATCACAGATGAAAGGACATAGTGAATGCTGAAGGCTGTCTGTTTTAGCTGCAAACACCGAAGAGCTCGGAAATGACCACTGCACTTTGTGTATATGTGGAGGAGAGACCTCCTCATCACCTCTTCTGTCTCTGTGTGCATCACTGTCACCGCAGCTGAACCATGGCTGTGATCACAGAGGAGCTCAGAGTCCACGTTTCTCAACCATCATGAAGCAAGTCAATCTGACCTGTGTTTACAGGTCTTTGCCTCTGGCTGATGTTCTTTCATACATGTTTGTAAAACTACCAGAGGATGAAGGGAATCTGGAATCTACAGCCATGCCAAGATCTTCCTGGCATGGCTGTAGATACCCATGCACCACAGCTCTCTGAACCAACCATCTCACTGCTGTGCTCCCCTTTATCTCCTTCATTACTTTGAGCAGAGAGGCTATGTGTGTGTGTGTGTGTGTGTGTGTGTGTGTGTGTGTGTGCGTCTGTCACAGCTCTGTCTGTGTCCCACACTTCACTTCAGCCTCTCATTAAAACCCTGCCACTCCAAACCATGTCCCTCTCTCCACCTCCACACAGGAGGGATGGAGTCACACACACACACACACACACACCTACACTCTCTACATCTCTACGCACATACACTTCACACGTCACTGTTCCTCTCAACAACTGACATGAACACGAAGAGGTTGTCCTGTCCACCCACTCCTTCTATGACATGTTCATGTGAACACACACCTGCTGACTGTGGTTACCCTGCCTCTTCAGACGGGGGTGGGATTAGTGGATGTGTGGCAGTGTGAGCACTAAGGTGAAGGTGAATCTGGATTGTAAATACTCATCTGGTTCCAGATCCAGTTGCTGTTTGAAATGGAGCCTCTGATGTGAGACTCTTCTGTATTCATGGTTCCTCATCACTGAAGGGCAGTGCCCCCTGGTAGCATAAGCTAGTGTGAGATTCTATTCAAATGTTCTGTAACAACTTCACCTTAGCTCAGAGTCCAAGGAAGCTTTCTAAAACACTGACCAGTGGAAATCTTGTCCACTTCCTGTTAGCAGTCAACATGGCTGTCTGAGAGAAGGTGTGCGTGGCCCTCACAGGACACTGATGAACACAAGCACTCGTCTCATCTTGACAAGGCAAAATGATGGGATGGTACCTGCTACCTGCACTGATGCACCTCCCTATGTGCACCCCGCTCACCTGTGCGCTGTGTTGACAGCATTGCATTGTGGGAATTGGCCCATACAATGGTTCAGTGTAGAACCTGGAATTGTTGATAGAGCAGGTGCGTTATACACCTGTGTCAGCCCATCACTAGTTTGATCTGCTATACATTAGAAAATCAGTGAACTCATTATGAATTCAATCTAAACCTCTTGTTTTCATTCAGATTCACCAAGACACTTTTAGATGTTTCATAGTTGGACGTCTGCATTCTCAATCCACACTGTTTGAAAGGAGTAGTGAGACATATTTTTCGATTTGCTACATTCTTTCAGATAATAATATTTTCTAAATTCCTGACTCAGTGAAATCAGGAAATGAAAAAAAAAACGACTTGTACATGACTTGTAGCTCAGATCTGGTGTAAATGGTGCTGGTATTCTTCATCATGTCCAGTAATGATGGGATGTGGCAGAGCAAAGAGCATGGAAACAAAGTGTTATACACACCTGTGACCTCTCCACCTCTAACGTCTGCCTCTCCATCCTCTCAGTGTGTTCTCTACCTCTGGTCGCTGAAGATCAACCACCCCACCACACTCTTCCTCCTGCGTGGGAACCACGAGTGCCGGCACCTCACAGAGTACTTCACCTTCAAACAGGAGTGTAAGTGCTGGCTCTTCCTCCTCAGATGGTCTGTGTCAATCATGTGGCAGGTTTTAGATAAAGCCAGGGTATGACTGTCAAACTATGACTGATATGTAAGTGCAAGGCTGATCCCACTGTGCCTTTAGAGGGTTCATTGATTCTCCACAGAGGAGGCTTTTTAAACACAGGACTGTAAAACTGCGTTGCTTGTGGTGATTGTTGGATTTAGCAGCTCCTGGGATCCATGTCTGACAGGTTGAGTGTGTTGTCAGAGAGTGACATGACAGACAAAGACATGACAGAGTGACATCTCAGAGTGACACAACACAAACCGGTTTATTCATCTGTGAGGAACAGGTATATTAGAGTGTATACTAATGAATATAACTGGAGTGTGAACTAATGAAATATGCAGTACCAGATCCCGGCCACTCGAGGTGGTTCCATACAAGGGCCAAGACGACTCGAGGGACTTGCCCAGCATCCACCTCACACTCCTCAGCCTTGTGTGGGCTGGAGTCCTGGGACCAGCAAAGGCTGGCTATGGGCCCGAGCAGCTCCGGGCTCCTCCTGAGGCGAAGGTTGCCTGGGGCTCTGGCCCCGCGCTCTACAGTGACTTCCTCGCCTCTCCTTCGATTCCATGCCCCTGGTACCCTGGAGACCCTGCGATGCCCCTGGTACCCCGGAGACGCTTCCATGGTTAAGAGGGACGGCTGGGGGCATTCGTATTGTGCCGCTAGAGGTGAAATTCTTGGACTGCCGCAAGACGGAGGAAAGCAAAACCATTTGCTGACATCGAAGGATCAAAAAGCGACGTTGAATTCTCCTGGTCCGCGCCAGTTCTAAGTCAGCTGCTAGGTGCCAGTTGAGGCATGCTACCGAAGGGGGGCCCGCCTGCGTGAACAGGCGGATGTGTGTGTGCTGGGTCTGCCCCCTGCCTGGCTGCAGCCTCTACCGGAGGGACGGCTGAGCAGGGCCCATAAGTACCGAGGGAAGACATGGGCACAGAACCCCCCGTCCCAGCCGCCCTGACTGCTCCTCTCCCTCCCTGGGTACTTGATCACATCGCATCAGCACCCACGCCTGCCTGCCGGACAGGGATTCGGCGCTGAGCTCTTCCCTCTTCGCTCGCCGCTATTGAGGGAATCCTGGTTAGTTTATTTTCCTCCGCTTAGTAATAGGCTTAAATTCAGCTACGCATGAGCCCTGCTCAGCCTCCCCTCTGGTGGAGGCTCCAGCCATGCGTAGCCAGGCAGGGAGAGGAGGAGTCAGGGTTGGATGTGTGTGTGCTGATGTGAACCCGGTGCAGGGCATCCTGGGGAGACGCCTGAACCTCCGCCTCCGACATGACTCCTAACTGGGGCGGACTGTCCTCAGTGTGCTCCCGATCGCATCGTGCCCGCTAACAGCAACGACTCGAACCCATAACCGCCGACTTCTGTTCTTGATTAATGTGTGTGCGCTGGGCACCCCCTGCCTGTCTGGAACCCACACCAGAAGGAAGACTGAGCAGGGCCCACGAGTACCCAAGGAGGGAGAGGGGGAGTCAGGGTTGTACATCGTCTTCTTGGCGCCCTGCCAGGGCCGTGACCCAGAATAAGGTTTTTGACCGTGGCCGGGCCTGAGGCAAGGTTGGCACTTCCATGTTCGAGTTTTTGCCGTCAGCAGGCAAATGCCCCCCAAAGGAGGCATTGAACCCCCCTCCCCGCCTCCGATGGAGGGAGGAAGGGAGAGAGCGACAGATGGGAAGGTAGGTAGGTATCTGAGGGAAGGGCCGGCCGGGATCCCTTCCTCCCTGGGTACTTGTGGACCCTGCTCAGCCTACCCTTTGGTGGAGGCTCCAGCCAGGCAAGCGGCCCCGGCACACACACGTAGCCCCAGGAGGAACCCGCACCCTGGGCTTCCGTACGCACCGCGGGAGCCTTCCTACTTGTTGCGACACTTCGAACGTACCCTGCGGCCCCGGGTTCTACCTGGGGTTACGCCTGTCTGAGGGTCGATTTGCCAATCGAATCCTGATTTCTCGTTACCCATGGTCACCATGGTAGGCACAGAAAGTACCATCGAAAGTTGATAGGGCAAACATTCGAATGAAACATCGCCCTGCTCAGCCTCCCCTCTGGTGGAGGCCCGGCTCTAAGGGCTGGGTCGGTCGGGCTGGGGAAGAGTGAAAATGTCAGAAAAATGGCAAGGGCCCCAGGGATGCTCCCTGGGTACTTGTGGGCCCTGCTCAGCCTCATTCCAATTACCGGGCCTCGAAAGAATCCTGTATTGTTATTTTTCATCACTACCTCCCCAAGTCGGGAATGGATAATTTGCGTGCCTACTGCCTTCCTTGGATGTGGTAGCCATTTCGCAGGCTCCCTCTCCGGAATCAAACCCTGATTCCCCCCGTTCCAACAAATGTGCCGAAGGTGCTCTGTAAAAGATATTGACTGCTTGGGTCCCTGCCACCCAGGCACACGCGAGCGTTACGTAATAGTGCCTGGGTGACAGGGGCTGAGCAGGGCCCCCCCAGGGAGGGCGCTCCAGCCAGGCCAGAAAGGGGGGGCCTTATCCCTGAATCTGGAATGGCGGAGACGGGTGCCGCGAGGTGTCCGTTGCGGTGACGTGAGCGATCCCAGAGAAGCCGGTGGGAGCACCGCTTGGCCACTCGACACCCAGGAACAAGCTCCTTGTTCACCTCCACTCGTTCTTTTTATTTATGTGAATAAAAATAAAGACTGATTCCTCTATTCTCTGACATTTATTCTGTTATTATTTATCATTTATTCTAAATGTGTTGCCTTATGTTGACTACAGGTAAAATCAAATACTCTGAGCGGGTGTACGACGCCTGTATGGAGGCCTTTGACTGCCTGCCTCTTGCTGCCCTCCTCAATCAACAGTTCCTCTGTGTACATGGTGGACTCTCTCCAGAGATCAACTGTCTAGATGACATAAGGAAAGTACGTTATCCACATCTGTCACATCAAGTTAATGTTGAAATGCCACAATTATGATCTTAGGCTATCTCAGAATTTACATAAACATCTTATACAGAAACCATATGTTATTATTCTTTAACATGTAATTGTGCCTCATTTACGTTTCTATCAATCTGTTATTAACGTAAGAAGGTGGTCTGAACCAGACTGTGTGTTTGTTTTGTGTTCAATAGCTCGACAGGTTTAAAGAGCCTCCAGCCTTTGGGCCGATGTGTGACCTGATCTGGGCCGACCCTGGTGAGGACTACGGCAGTGAGAAGACCACGGAACATTTCAACCATAACTCTGTCAGAGGCTGTTCTTACTTTTTCAGGTATGACATAAAAATACTGTTCAACATTACATCATGCAGCACTATGCTTTTTTTTGTCTCACCTGATCAAATTCAGTGGATTCATTCTCTGTTGTTGCATGAAATCAGAAACAAAGAGAAATGACAGATAATAAGTTAACTGGATGAATCATACTGTCAGTAGTGTCACAATATATCACACTCTTTCAGAAATGTCTGTCCTGAAGCGCTCTAACATCAAGACTAAAATGTTAAGTATTACTTTTATGAAATAGGTAAATATTGAATGAATGTGTATTCAGGAAAACTCAGAGGTGGATGTAAAGATTTATTCACTGAAGCTCAGTTGGATTTCAGGTGGTAATGTGTTTTTGATTGACGGGATAATTGATATTAATATAACTGTAACCTTCCAATGCAATTGTTGAAGCTGCTTGTCTGTGACATGTGTCAGATATCAGATGTTAGATATCAGATGTTAGAAATCAGATGTTAGATATCAGATGTTAGATATCAGAGATATCAGATGTTAGAAATCAGATGTTAGATATCAGATGTTAGATATCAGATGTTAGATATCAGATGTTAGAAATCAGATGTTAGATATCAGATGTTATATATCAGATGTTATATATCAGATGTTAAATATCAGATGTTAGATATCAGATGTTATAAATTAGTTGTTGTGAATCAAGCTTTAGATATCAGATGTTAGATATCAGATGTTAGAAATCAGATGTTAGATATCATATGTTAGGAATCAGATGTTAGATATCAGATCTTAGAAATCAAATGTTAGATATCAGATATTAGAAATCAAATGTTAGATACCAGATGTTAGATATGAGATGTTAAATATGAGATGTTAGATGTCAGATGTTAGATATCAGTTGTTAGAAATCAGATGTTAGATATATGTTAGGAATCAGATGTTAGATATCAGATGTTAGATATCAGATGTTAGATATCAGATGTTAAATATGAGATGTTAGATATCATATGTTAGGAATCAGATGTTAGATATCAGATGTTAGAAATCAAATGTTAGATATCAGATGTTAGAAATCAGATGTTAGTTATCAGATGTTAGATATCAGATGGTTTTAACTATGACAAGTGTCTCTGACAGGACTTGTTTTTTGGTTGTATATTGTAAAGACTTACCGCCCCCTTCCACCCCCTCCCCGTGCTACATCAGTGATCTGCTGTCTGAAAGTTGTTCCATACAAACTGACACTTGGGGACGATTGTACTTTGTCTGGTTCCAGCTGCTGCACAGCAGCAACAAGGCTCCTTCACAAACTCCATCTGAATGAGGTTTCAGCTTTTCAGCTTTTGGCTCGATCACTGCACAACACTGTCTCCATCTCCATGTGGTCTTGTGACAGATGCTTGTTTAGGCACATGAACTCTACCCTGGAACATGTGTCCTGGTAAACCATGGCACAGTGGTGCATGTGATGCTGAGATTGAACAGTTCCATCACTGCATGTGGCTTCCTCAGAACAAACCCTGGCTTGTTGCAAACTTCCATTTCACATAGAAAGTTCATCATTGTGCATCTTGACCAGTTTCCATGTCGTCTCCATGACGCTTGGCAGTGATGACAGATAACATCTGTGTGCATGTGTGTTCAGTGACCTGGCAGATAGTAAGTTAGTAGTAGTTTCTACAAATTAACATGCCTGTCATTCTCATTGTGTCTTTGTTTCTGTGTTGCTCTCCTATGTTTATTAACAATGGATTTTGTAATCCATTGTTTTGCTAAATGTCTGATGTAGACTTGGTGAAACGGTGGTGGTCCTCTACTCTCCTGGAGCTTTACCAAAGAAAGGCCTCACCAGCTGAGCTCCTCAGCATCTGGAGAACCATACAGAGTCTCTGACCCTCCAGCAGGGGGCAAGCAGCAGGCATAGCATGCAAGCATGCTGAGATGAATTGGTCAAAAGTGGACTCTTTGAATGGTCTGACCTGAGCTCAGTTTTGAACATGTGTACTTCTCTCTGTCTCTCTGCAGTTACTCGGCGGTCTGTGACTTCTTGGTGAATAATAACCTGCTGTCAGTGATTAGAGCCCATGAAGCACAAGATGCTGGGTAAGACACCGTCTCTTTCATTCATCATGAACATGTGATTAAGAACAGGTGTGATGAGCCCTTGTGTCTGTGCAGGTATCGGATGTACAGAAAAAGTCAGACCACAGGCTTCCCCTCTCTAATCACAATATTTTCAGCTCCAAATTATCTGGATGTCTACAACAACAAAGGTTCCCTCTTCCTCCACTCTGACAGTAATCATCTTTGTCTCTTGTTTACCAGCTTCAGTCCCTCAATGTCTCTCCTCCCATCTCTTTCCCTCTGTCAATCCCAGCTGCCGTTTTAAAATATGAGAACAATGTGATGAACATACGACAGTTCAACTGCTCCCCTCATCCGTACTGGTTACCCAACTTCATGGACGTCTTCACATGGTCTTTGCCTTTTGTTGGAGAAAAGGGTATGTGTTTTCAACTGATGGACAATGTGAATGGAGGGGCTCACACGATGAATTGTTTTCAAAGTGCACAGAAGTAGGGTGTGTGTACATGTCTGGAGTCAAACAGCTGAAGGGGTAACGGTCTACAACATGGAATGAGACAAGATGGAGCCGATTTCATAAATCTCTCTCTTTCAAATCATTGTTTATATCATGGAATCAAAGTTAGTTTTTTGTATGTTCAATATGTAAAATATATATCCTGTTGAAGATCTGACACTTGAAATATGAACACAGAATTTGTAGAATGTGGTGTTAAACTGTGCAAACAGCCGTGGATGGACAGATGTTTACGTAACAAGTGGAAATGAGATTCTAGAACACCCTTCATAAAACACTGCTGTGCAGATGTTTAATGTGTCTTCTCCTCCAGTGACAGAGATGCTGGTGAATGTGCTGAACATCTGCTCTGATGATGAGCTCATGTCAGAGGGAGATGACCTGTATGAAGGTAGGGAGAGTTCAACATTTAAACCATGACATGACATCGCAAATAGACTGAAAAGATCAGAAAATGAGATTGTGTGTTAACTATGGTTTACTGGTACACTGGTGCAATGTATGTTAACATATTACTATGTTGGGAATCAACTTAAATCAGCATCATACAGGGCACCATGATGTTGAGAATCAACTTAAATCAGGCACCATTCATGTTGTGCATGAACAGGGAAAATTTGGTTGTTGGCTAAAATATATCAATTACAATCAGGGATCAATAATGATATGTTAAAATGTTTACTACAAAGAGTAACCTCAGGGCACCATCCTGTTATCAGGGACTGATAACCAAATTGATAGCTCAAATTATATCAAATCAAATCAAATCAAATTGTATTTATATAGCCTGTATTTACAAGTCATAGTTTGTCTTATAGGGCTTCACAGGGTGGGTAACATCCTCTGTCCTTGGACCCTCAGCAAGGGTAAGGAAAAACAACTGGGGAAAAAACCTTTTAACAGGGGAGAAAAAAGGTAGAAACCTTAGGGAGAGTCACGGGTGAGTGATCAACTCCCAGGACGGACAGGCGTGCAAAAATGTTACATAGAATGTACAATAACAATACATACATAATAAATGTGAATGATTTAATGTTTAAGTCCATCTTTGTTTTAGTCCATTTCGATCTCTGGGTTCATCACGGCTTGCCTGCACATTCAGGACCCACCGCCAGATCGGTCATGGCTTGAGACTTGGGATTGTCCTCGTCACTGTCTTGGCTTCGTCTCATTCACCAACAGCAGTGTAGCTGGAAAAACAGTCGAAGATCGTTTCAAGTGGTGCATGTGGTTTTATGGGTTAAATGTAGTGGGGGGACATATGGTTTGTGGCAGAAATTAGAAATTGAGGACAAGAGTGCTCAGTCTATGTGCTCATTCTAAGTGCATGATGGGAAATTCCCCCCTGCAGTCTGAGCCTATAGCAGCTTAGTATCGACGATTCAACTCAGGTTTCGTCTGATCTAGTTTTGACTATAAGCTCTGTCAAAAAGGTAAGTTTTGTGTCAGTAGAGACAGCATCAGACTCCCGAACTGAGAGTGGGAGCTGGTTCCACAGGAGAGGAGCTTGGTAGCTAAAGGTTCTACTACCTGTTGTATTTTGTGATCTATTTGGATAGTAGGGAGTGATAAGACGGGGCTTGATTATTTAGGGCCTTGTAAGTAAGAAGTAGGATTTTTAAATCTATTCTACTTTTTACTGGGAGCCAGTGTAAGGAAGCCAAGACGGGAGATATATGATCTCGTCTTCTGGTTCCAGTCAGTATGCGAGCTGCAGCATTCTGGACCAGCTGGAGGCTTTTCAGACTTACTGGGACATCCTGACATTAAAGAGTTACAGTAATCCAGCCTAGAAGTTATAAAGACATGGATTACTTTTTCTGAGTCTTGTCGGGATAGGATATTTCTGATTTTCTTAATATTGTGCAGGTGGTAGAAGGCTGTTCTAGATATCTGTTTGATATATTGGTCAAATTTAAGTCCTGGTCAAATAAAACTCCCAGGTTCCTCACAGTAGAGCAGGGGACTAGGCTGTTGTCATTTAGGGTTATTGCCTGATTTAACAGTGGCGCACTAAGGTGTTTCGACCCTAAGGCTATGACCACAATTTTTTCTGTGTTAAGAAGTAGAAAGTTCTGGGTCATCCATGTCTGAATGTCTTTAAGACAATCCTGGAGTTTAATCCAATGGGTTGGGTCATCAGGCCTTGTGGATAAGTACAGCTGGGTGTCATCTGCATAGCAGTGGAAATTTACATTATGTTTTCTGATAATGTTGCCTAATGGCAGTATGTATAGGGTAAAAAGAATTGGACTGAGTATGGAACCTTGTGGAACTCCACAGTTAACTTTTGTGCAGATGGAGGATTCCCCACTTATATTAACAAATTGAAATCTGTCTGATAAGTAGTAGGATTTAAACCAGGAAAGTGCCGTTCATCTAATTCCAACATTTTGTTCTAATCTACACAGTAGGATCTCATGGTCTATTGTATCAAATGCTGCACTAAGATCCAACAGGACTAGTCGAGAAACAAGTCCTTTTTCAGAGGCCATTAGAATATAATTTGTTACCCTTAATAGTGCATCTCTGAGCTATGGTGGGTTCTAAATCCAGACTGAAACATTTCAAATAAATTATTGCTATACAGGTGATCACACAACTTGGCTGCTACAACATTTTCCAAAATCTTTTATATAAAAGGGAGATTAGAAATTGGTCTGTAGTTTGCTAGGATGCCACTGTCAAGGGTGGGATTTTTCAATAACGGTTTAATTACTGCTACTTTAAAGGCCTGTTGGACGTAGCCACTCAGTAACAAGATGTTAATTTGGTCTAATGTAGTACTACCAACTTGTAGGAGGGCCTCTTTAAGCAGTCTAGTTGTTATAGGGTCCAACTGACGTGCGGTTGATTTGGAGGAGGAGACCAGTGAGGTCAGCTTAGAAAGGTTTATGGAAGTAAATGTATCTAAAGATAAACCCGGAGCCACTACCACTCTCTAAATTCAGGCCTACTGGTTGTTCCCAGAATTAATAAAAGTAGAACAGGTGGTAGAACCTTTAGCTACCAAGCTCCTCTCCTGTGGAACCAGCTCCCACTCTCAGTTCGGGAGTCTGATTCTGTCTCTGCCTTTAAGGTGAGACTCAAAACTTACCTTTTTGACAGAGCTTATTGTCAAAACTGGATCAGACGAGACCTGAGTTGAATAGTCCACACTAAGCTGCTATAGGCTCAGACTGCTGGGGGGAATTTTCCATCATGCACTCAGAATGAGCACATAGACTGAGCACTCTTGTCCTCAATTTCTCATTTCTGCCACAAACCATATGTCCCCCCCCCCCACTACATTTAACCCATAAAACCACATGCACCACCTTAAACATTTAAACATTCACGTTTATAATGTATGTATTGTTATTGAACATCCTGTGTAACATCTATTGCACGTCTGTCCATCCTGTGAGTCGATCCCTCACTTGTGACTCTCCCTAAGGTTTTTACCTTTTCTTTTTTTTCCCTGTTAAAGGGTTTTTTTCCCCCAGTAGTTTTTCCTTACCCTTGCTGAGGGTCCAAGGACAGAGGATGTTACCCACATTGTGAAGCCCTGTGAGACAAACTCTGGTTTGTAAATTTTGGCTATAGATAACATTTGATTTGATTTGAAATTAGTCATATTGGACTGTGTTTTGCTGATATGGGGGGGGGGGGTAATTCTGCCTCTGATTTTTCCTTTTTTTATTCAAAAAGTGAATAAAATCATTACTGCTCAGAGATAGTGGGATGGATGGATGGATTAGTTACTCTATGGCTCTCTGTCAGCCTGGCTACAGTGCTGAAGAGGAACCTGGGGTTGTTCTTGTTCTCCTCTATTAGGTGGTTCAAGCTTGTCGCAGGGCTTTTCTATATGTTTCAAAGCTGTTACTCCACAAGGCATAGTGATTGTCATTAAGTGTGGAACGCCATGTTCTTTCTAACCTCTGTGTTTTTAGTTTTAAGGCTCGAGTTCGAGCATTGTACCACGGAGCTAACTTCTTTTTAGTGACAGCCCTGTTTTTCAGAGGGGCAACAGCATTTATGGCCAAACGGCAGTACTAAGCTTGTGCTGTCATCTAGGTTATTGAGCTGTGTGGGAGAGACGTTTTTATAGTCTTCATCTGCTGAGCTGACACATGGCTGGAGGGCGGATGGGAATCGTTCTTTAAATTCTTGAACTGAGCTGTCTGATAAGCAGCGACTGTAATAACATTGCTGTTTTAATTCAGTAACATTTAAGATTGAAAATTAACAGCTCTGTTACAGTTACAACTCTAAAATCTAAAATCACTTCAATCCCATATGTCAGAATGAGATCAAGTTTGGTTAAAACAGTGGGTTGGTTTGTTAACCTGCTGTTTGAAGCCATTTGAGTCAAGCAGTGCTTTGAAAGATAAACTACGGCTGTCATTGGCTACATCTACGTGAATATTAGAATCACCCACTATGATGATTTTATCAGAGTAGAAAACTTATTCCGAGAGAAATTCTGGAAATTCACTTAAGAATTCAGAATCGGGGGTAGGTGGTAATTAAAAGTAGTCTGTTATTTGTTTGATGGTTGGGTCTGACAGACTATGAGTCAGATACTGAAATGATTTAGAATTTCCTGTAGGTCGAGGGTTGAACAAAAGGTCATGGTTAAATATTGCTGCAACCCCTCCACCTCTGCCATTTCCTCTCGGGATATGGGCATTAATGTGGGAGGGGGGCGTTGCTTCATTTACAGATGCATAATTGTACTTGAAGCCATGTTTCAGTTAAACAGCGCAAATCAAAATAGTGCTCATTTATTTAACCATTAATGAGTAGAGAGTTCGATCTGAGAGATTGAATATTTAATAGACCACATTACATTTTTCTATTTGTTTTTGGCTCTGAGACTGTCCTTGTGTTGATTTTTACGAGATTATTATGAACTACTCCTCCTGTTTCTCTGTGATCTATTTATATTAAGAGCCCTAGAAGCGGGCACAGTGTTTATCCTAAATGTGTATTCATTTTTACCATTTCATTAGGGGGTGACTTATCTAAAGGAAGCACAGAGAAGCGTGTAAGACTGCAACTCTGTATCTTGGTCTGGACTCTTTGTTGTCAGGTTTGTCTCTAATAAACTTTGTCATGTTCCTGGAAATGAGAGAAGCTCCATCCAGGGTGGGATGAAAGCCATCCCTTCAAATCAGACCAGGTTTTCCCCAAAAACTCTGCCAGTTAGAAATGAAGTCCACATTACAGTCTCAAATGGTTTAGAAGGGTGAAATGGAGCACTGACTGTGCTAGTGATGTGGATTTTCAGGCGGGCTTCTCAGACCCAGGCAGTGGCCAGTTGAAGTCCTGCTCCACCTAAGCCTCCACACCTTAACCTAAGTATTAACTCTGACACCTGAAATTGCTCTTAGTCAGAAACAAATTCTAAGTCCAAAAGAGAAGAGCAGTGGAGTCCAGCAGATTTGAATCCAAAGAGCTTTATTATCCAAGGCAGAGAACAAAGGCCGAGCAGTTCTGCAGAACAACTTCCAAAAGGAGGCTAGACTTTTTATATTTACACATTGATTTTAATTGGTGTTGTGGTACAGTTTACTTTACATAATCCGTCCCTCCGGGTCTTCCTACAACCAGGTTCCCGGAAAAGATGTTGTCATGCTGTGCAACTGGACACCAAATTCCTTGGCTCTGCGGGTGACCGTAAATTAGCCTGGCACTTCCCAGACCCCAATACTGGGCTGTTAAGCAGCCAATCAGAGGCCGCACAGGTGCCCCCTGGTGCCCCCTGGCTACTAATCATATGTGACATCGATGTGTTTTATTTACTGCAGGACTTTTTAGCTATTAATCTTAGGCACATCTTTTCCAATCAGCAAGCTGGCACACTAAGCTGTTTGTATTATCTAACGAGAACATTGGTGCCATCTTGTGGTGGCACATGCACACAGGTCAACACAGTCAGACACAGGTTAACACCTGGGCTCCTGCAAATAATGGCCCTGGAATAATGAAAATAAGAATGAATAATATAAAATAATGACAAGAGAAAAGATCTCCTATACTACAAAATTCGACACTAAAGTAGTTCCAGCTGTTGTTACAAATATAATCACAATAAGTACAGACGTGTTAAAATTATAACAGTTTATTAACAGAGTACTAGATATCTTATGACATTACTTAATTACTGAACACCATCATGATTTAACTATACTAACAGACATATATTATAAAACAAATACAAGTCAACACAAAAACATGGGGTGTGTTTGTGTGTGTGTATTTAAATTATGATGGTGTTTAATAATCAACTAATGTTGTCATAAGATAATTATTACTCTGTTAATAAACTCTGTTATAATTTATCATGTCATTGTCTGTGCTTATTGTAATGATATTTGCAACAACAGCTGCACAGTCAGTGCTCGATTTCATCCCTCTAAACCATTTGAGACTGTAGTTTGAGCTATCAATTTGGTTATTGGTCCTTGGAAACAGGGTGGTGCCCCAAGGTTACTCTTTGTAGTAAACATATTAAACATATCAATACCGATCCCTGATGCTAATTGATATATTAAAGCTGATAACCAAATGGTCCATATATATGCCCAACATGAATGGTGCCTGATTTAAGTTGATTCCTAACATCATGGGGCCCCGTGTAAGGCTGATTTAAGTTGATTCCTAACATCATGGGGCCCTGTGTAAGGCTGATTTAAGTTTATTCCCAACAACTGGAACACTGTTAGCATATTACTGGTACACTGTATGTTCATTTATCACTGGTACATGATGTGTTAACATATTACTGGTACACTGTATGTTAATTTATTACTGGTACACTGTGTGTTAACAATGGTTTACTGGTGCACTATGTGTTAACGTATTATTGGTACACTGTGTGTTTACACATTACTGGTACACTGTGTGTTAACGTATTACTGGTACACTGTGTGTTAACGTATTACTGGTACACTGTGTGTTTACACATTACTGGCACTGTGCATTTACAACATAATACTGCTACACTGTGTGTTAACTATGGTTTACTGGTGCACTCTGTGTTAACCTTACACTCTGGACTTCCAGGTGGATCGTCAGCAATGCGTAAGGAGGTGATCAGAAACAAGATTCGAGCTGTGGGGAAGATGGCACGGGTCTTTTCGGTACTCAGGTCTGTCTTTGATTTTTCCCTCCTCCATATTCACCATGGAAGTGTAACAGATGTGCACATGTACTGTACATACTGTATGTGTCCCAATGAGCTCTGAGGGTCGGAGTTTTCTTCAGTGAGTCAGTTCTGAGAAGAGGCTCCATGAAGTGAGCGGGGTGTGTTCAATGTTGAGGATTAATGAGCTACACACGATGAGTCATGGTGCTGACGACTGTAATGACATGAAACAATATTCTTCATCAATCTGCTGCTGCCTGTGTACAGCATGCAGAGCAGAGCATGGATCACTGGCTTCAAAGGTTACACACACACACACACACACACACACACACACACGCAGAATAAAAACATCATGTTTCATCATCATCAATAAACACATCAATGATCTGTTGATGCAGTTTTCAGTTTGAGCTCTTTGCTTTTTAATCTTGTTCCTTTGACTCAGGAGGAAGAGAAACAGAGAACATGAGAAAACACATATTTTAAAGACAAATCTGAGCAGTGTCGGTCTGTAGATACATTTGAGTCACCAGTGACCTAGTTCCAGAAGCAGGGCAGATGATGTGTGATCTGCTGCAGGTGATCAGAGCTGAGCGTCTGTTGCTCTGTCAGGCAGACAGTGAGAGAGTGAGCACAGGTTAATATTGAGTGATGACTGAATTGTACAGAGCAGCCAGTAATGAGTGTGTGTGTGTGTGTGTGTGTGTGTGTGTTCACCAGGGAGGAGAGCGAGAGTGTGTTAACTCTCAAAGGCCTGACCCCAACTGGGACTCTTCCTCTGGGAGTGCTGTCAGGGGGGAAGCAGACATTACAGACCGGTGAGTGTGTTTCAGCTTCAGTGAACATCTTCTTTAACTCATCCTCACTAACAACCATTTTCAAACCAGAGTTTCCTCTTACCACATCACACAGTGTGCATCTTCAACTCTTAGTGTTTCTGAGTAATTGTTTGATGTGGTGTTGATACATGTTGTTTCACATAAACAAAGCTACCATTCCAAAAAATGACTCCATGTGACCTGCAGAGCCTCACATTAGCAGTACAGAGACATGGATCTGTACATTTGCTGACTCACCTCAGCTTCTGGCTCAAAGTTGCTCCAAACATCTCGGCTGCACGTCAAACAATAAGCCCCACCTGAACTGGAGTGTGTAGCTGGTCAACTTAGAATCCTAGCTCAGGATAAAAACTTAGCTTGGGATAAAAAGACGCATCTTAGGATAAAAACTTAGTTTGGGATAAAAAGACGCATCTCAGGAGAAAAACTTAGCTCGGGATGTAATGATTCAGTGTTTCACGTGTATAGTTCAGTCGTGTCACATTCAACCAGCAGAAGGAATTTTTAGTGAAGCAAAGTCCAGGACACACACAAGCTGTGTCTCAATTCGGGGGCCACGTACTACCAAGTGCACTTCCTGCTCCTCTGCTGTTGCCAAGGCAAAATGGAGCCACATAAAATAGCACTTATGTACGATCGAAGCGTCTCAAATAGCCGTACAATTGATGTTAATATACCACAATGCAACCGTAGTATTTGATATAAACATAACAGCGTGGAATAAAACTGCTTGTGGTCCTTTCCTATTAAACATTTATAATTTCATGTTATAAATTATACAAAAAATGTACATTTAAATATGAATTCTATCTCTTCATCCATCGCCACACTCTCCTCTCTGTGTGACGCCATTCTGTTTGAAGAAGCCGCCTTGAGCGCAATTCATTCTGGGATATGGTAAACCGCGAAGTCAACATCGATCCACACTTCGTTTTCGGGAGTTTTGAGTGCACGTTTTGAGTGCGCATTTTAAGTGTCCTGTGAGACGTGGCGGACTAGTTGCATGTTTGGACTTTTTCATGGTTCAGTGTGCCATGGTTTATGGTTCAATGGTTCATGGTTCAGTGTTTCATTGTTCATGGTTCAGTGTTTCATGGTTCAGTGTTTCATGGTTTATGGTTTAATGGTTCATGGTTCAGTGTTTCATTGTTCATGGTTCAGTGTTTCACTGTCGAGTGTTTCACGGTTCAGTGTTTCATGGTTCACGGTTCAGTGTTTCATGGTTCGTGGTTCAATGTTTCATGGTTCACGGTTCAGTGTTTCATGGTTCACGGTTCAGTGTTTCATGGTTCACGGTTCAGTGTTTCATGTTTCATGATTCAGTGTTTCATTGTTCATGGTTCAGTGTTTCACTGTCCAGTGTTTCACTGTCCAGTGTTTCGCCGTTCAGTGTTTCATGGTTCATGGTTCAGTGTTTCATGGTTCATGGTTCAGTGTTTCATGGTTCACGGTTCAGTGTTTCATGGTTTTCACGGTTCAGTGTT
>JAFBJT010110848.1:55861-69347 GCA_016785325.1 Chascanopsetta lugubris | reverse complement strand
GGTTCAGTGTTTCATGGTTCATGGTTCAGTGTTTCATGGTTCACGGTTCAGTGTTTCATGTTTCATGATTCAGTGTTTCATTGTTCATGGTTCAGTGTTTCACTGTCCAGTGTTTCACTGTCCAGTGTTTCGCGGTTCAGTGTTTCATGGTTCATGGTTCAGTGTTTCATGGTTCACGGTTCAGTGTTTCATGTTTCATGATTCAGTGTTTCATTGTTCATGGTTCAGTGTTTCACTGTCCAGTGTTTCACTGTCCAGTGTTTCGCGGTTCAGTGTTTCATGGTTCATGGTTCAATGTTTCATGGTTCAGTTCATGGTTCATGAGTCAGTGTTTCGTGGTTCAATGCTTCATGGTTCAGTGTTTCACGGTTCAGTGTTTCATGGTTCAGTGTCTCATGGTGTAGTGTGTCATGGTTCAGTATTTCATGGTTCAATGTTTCATGGTTCAGTGTCCCATGGTTCACGGTTCAGTCTTTCATGGTTCAATGTTTCATGGTTCAATGTCTCATGGTTCACGGTTCAGTCTTTCATGGTTCAATGTTTCATGGTTCAGTGTTTGACGGTCCAGTGTTTCACGGTTCAGTGGCTCATAGTTCACGGTTCAGTGTTTCATAGTTCAATGTTTCATGGTTCAGTGTTTCACAGTTCAGTGTTTCATGGTTCATGGTTCAGTGTCTCATGGTTCACGGTTCAGTGTTTCATGGTTCAATGTTTCATGGTTCAGTGTTTCACAGTTCAGTGTTTCATGGTTCATGGTTCAATGTTTCATGGTTCAGTGTTTCATGGTTCAGTGTTTCATGGTTCAGTGTTTCTCAATTCAGTGTTTCATGGTTCAGTGTCTCATGGTTCATGGTTCAGTGTCTCATGGTTCACGGTCCAGTGTTTCATGCTTCCCAGTTCAGTGTATCATGGTGCAGTGTTTTATGGTGCAGTGGTGGTGGTGGTAGTAGTGGTCAGCCTGCCATCAGCATTAGGATGTGGGTGCTCACCCTCTGATCTGAAGGTCAGGGCCTGGCCCACCAGAGAGCATGCTGGGCGTCGCACTCTGGTATGCTGGCGCTTCACAGAAGCTTCAGAGCAATCGAAGGAGAACCCTGCATCATGACCTTTAGGAGAATGTCATTGTTTCTGCCCGCTCCCCTCAGTACAGCGTCTAGCTCGGCCAGGCCAGTTCAAAAAGAGGAGGAAGGTAGTTCAGACCCCTCTGAGGCTCCACCCAAACTTACCATATAAGGAGTTCTGTTAAAACAAACAAACAAACAAAAACTTCTGTTTATGTTAAAAAACGTCTGTCTAAAAAACATTGTTGTACGGTGTAAGCACGGCGAAAGGCCGACTTACATTCACCATTTAGCCTACAAATGCATGTAACTGTGTATGTAACCCCGGGCACCCCTATGCTCCACATTCAGTATGGTCGTGGTAATTTTGAACTTTCTGTCAGGGTCCCAGTTGGGCCCATTATTTACGTTGACTGTGTTGGTATGGAGGAATTAGAGTCCTCCATAATACTTTGCTTACTTGTACACTATCCTGGCATGGATCACAGAGGCTTCACCATCTGAAACTAAACAGAGCAAAAGTCCACATTAGTGATATGATGATTTCATATCAAGAGAGGGACTAATCAAAACTGTTAAAATATTATTCTTTGACACACGAACCTGGATCACGGGCCACAAGAACTAAGGCCGCACCCTGTGACCCAGGCTACGCTGCAGCAGCAACAGTCGTTATTCTGGGAACGTGCAGAGATGATTTTGCACCCAACCTGGGAAAGGACGAGGTGACCAGTTCACAAGCAGATTTGACTCTATCTCCCAAAAACTGTTCCAATTAAAAAGCAGATTTGACTCTATCTCCCAAAAACTGTTCCAATAAAAAAGCAGATTTGACTCTACTTCCCAAAAACTGTTCCAATTAAAACTAAGAACAAAACAGAAGGAGGCGAGCTTGAATGTGCAGATGGTGAAGCAAGGTCAAACAGATAAAAACACCTGCGCAGTAGAGCTACTGCACAGAAAACAAGGCTTGCGCCCCCCAGAAGGAATAAATGGACACATTTCAGCAGAGTTCAAGTCAGTCAGATCACTTGTGAGGAACTGACTCAGGTATCAAACAGAGATACGGTGCCCGATCCACCAGTGGTGATAGGCATTACTCTACACTTGCAACTGTATGGTATTTTTCTTATTGTTCTTTTGTATGACTTTATTATTCTATTAAACCAGACTTTAACTAATTGATTTCATTGGAGACGTGATTCATTAAAGGTCAACAGGAGACGGATGTCCCTCCTGGGATCTGGGATCCAAACACCGGACAGTTCCCGACATGACTTATTGAAGTGACACTGTGTTACTTATTTTCATTTTCTATTTCGGTCATCAAATAAAATGTGTAGACACTGTGTAGTTTATAAGTTTGGTGTCATGGTGCCATTGCAGAACATGTTGTATGATTGGTGTCATGGTGCCTGTGTAGATTATGTACAATTGATGTCATGGTGCCAGTGTAAAACATGAATGTTTGGTGTTATGGTGCCTCGTTACATGTATGCTTGGTGTCATGGTGCCTGTGTACAACATGTATGTTTGGTGTCATTGTACCTATGTAGAGCATGTGTTTGTTGTCATGGTGCCTGTATAGAACACTTATGTGTGGTGTCATCATGCCTGTGTAGAACATGAATGATGGGTGTCATGGTGCCTGTGTAAAACATGTATGATTAATGTCATGGTGCCTGTGTAGAATGAGTATTATTGGTGTCATGGTGCCAGTGTAGAATGTGTTTAGTGTCATGGTGCCTGTGTAGAACATGTACGTTTGTTGTCATGATGCCTGTGTAGAGTATGTATGTTTGTCTTTATGGTGCCAGTGTAGAACATGTATGTTTGGTGTCATGGTGCCTGTGTCGAACACGTATGTTTGGTGTCATGGTGCGTGTGTAGAACGTGTATGCTTGGTGTCATGGTGCCTGTGTAGAACATGTATGTTTGGTGTGATGGTGCCAGTGTAGAACATGTATGTTTGGTGTCATGGTGCCAGTGTAGAACATGTATGTTTGATGTCATGGTGCCTGTGTCGAACACGTATGTTTGGTGTCATGGTGCCAGTGTAGAACATGTATGTTTGGTGTCATGGTGCCTGTGTCGAATACGTATGTTTGGTGTCATGGTGCGTGTGTAGAACGTGTATGCTTGGTGTAATGGTGCCTGTGTAGAACATGTATGTTTGGCGTCATGGTGCCAGTGTAGAACATGTATGTTTGGTGTCATGGTGCCTGTGTCGAACACGTATGATGGGTGTCATGGTGCCTTTGTAAACATATATGATTGGTGTCATGGTGCCTGTGTAAAACATGTATGTTTGGTGTCATGGTGCCTGTGTAGAACATGTATGATGGGTATCATGGTGCCTGGTCATGGTTGTGCTCTTCATCCTGGTCTTAGACGCAGGTCTCATCCAAATCCCCCTCAGCTCTCTATACTTAAGTCCTGGTGACCCTTTAACACCGACGCCATCTTCAATCTCTAACAGGCTTCTTCTCTCTAACCTCCTGAGCTCACCTGACTCACTTGATGTGATGAAGTTTGTTATAGCTGATAATGACATCATGGGTTCTGGCCTCTGTGTCCTCTGGTTCTGTCACTCGACGTTGACACATTCATGTTACTGCTGTACCTGCTGTCTCTGCCTCTGACCACTCCCGTTTTTCTCCCCCTCTCCCTCCTCCCACTAACACAGCTACCGTTGAGGCAGCCAAAGCAAAAGGTACGCATGGTTGTGTGTCTGTGTGATGTTCACCCTGTGAAGAAATCTGAGTATGTCTCCTTGGTGTGAATGACCATTCCCCCTCCAGACTCAGAATGTTATAATAGAACATGACATGAACTTGTCTTTGAAAACAAACATTATTCAATGTGAGGGGTTTATGTTTTTAAATTAAATGGTAAGATGTGGATCTTCAGTCCTCTGCTGTGGACTTGTTAAGGTGCGGAGGTTCCTGGCTGTAGAGGCAGAACCTTTACGTGGCTCCTCACAAAGAAAAGCCTAAGCTAAGACCCGGCTCAGATCAGAGCAGGGATGTCCCTGCTGAGATATTTTCAGATGCTAATCCAGTTACAGTATTTGGTTGTCACTGCTGTGTGTATGTGTTTGTGTGTGTGTGTGTGTGTGGATGTGTGTTCAGAATTAGAGCAGAATAACAGTAACACTAACACTGACACAACTGAGTTCATACAACATACACATGATCCTCGTGTTCATTTTCATGTGAAATCCTCGTTATTTACAGTTTATGGTTAAAGCACTATGGCTTCATAAAAGTGGATGTTACTCCAGCATTGTTTACAGTTGAATAGTTAATAATATTTTAATAATATCATTGGTTAAGTGTTCTTTAACTCCTTACTGTGAACAACAGATAATTCTAGATTTTATGAAGTAGAGAATCTTACAATGATATATTAGACATTTTTATTCATAAAGAAAATAAAAGGCCTGTCATTGATTTCTGTGAAGGCTCCATGATGCTGTTGATTGATTGATTTTACATGTTTAAAAAGTAATATAGAGTGTAATATATAGAGTACAGTATAACAGTGGATATTATAAACACTCAAACACCCAAAGCATATAGTTTATATATATTATGTAATATTATATTATAATATATTATATATAGTTATCATTTTCAAAACATTTGTATCCGTGCATCCGTTAGACAACTTTCAGTGTAGACCAGTGCATCGCTGGTTGATTACTTTAATGACATATATTTAAATTTGCGGGGATCACGCTAATATGTATCTATGATGGGATGTTTAAAGGTATATTTATACAAAATCCTAACTAACATGTATTTTCATATATATCAAAGTACACAGTTCTCCTTATTCAGACTTTGGTTAGAGAACATGTGTGACCCTCCCCTAACCACGTTGACCTCTGTATGTCCCTGTGTAACCCTCCTCTCAACTCATTGACCTCTGAGTAACCCCGTGTGACCCTCCCCTCACCACGCTGACCTCTGTATGACCCTGTGTGACCCTCCCCTCACCACGCTGACCTCTGTGTGACCCTGTGTGACCCTCCCCTCACCACACTGACCTCTGTGTGACCCGTGTGACCCTGTGTGACCCTCCCCTTACCACACTGACCTCTGTGTGACCCTGTGTGACCCTGTGTGACCCTCCCCTCACCACACTGACCTCTGTATGACCCTGTGTGTCCCTCACCCTCACATTATTGACCTCTTTTGACCCTGTGTGACATCCCCTCACCACGCTGACCTCTGTGTGACCCTGTGTGACCCTCCCCTCAACTCGTTGACCTCTATGTGACCCTGTGTGACCCTCCCCTCTACTTGTTGACCTCTGTGTGACCATCCCCTCTACTCGTTGACCTCTGTGTGACATTGATGAGTGAAATGACTGACAGTCCTCTTCTTGTATGCATCTCTCTGCTGTGTGACCCTGTGTGACCCTCCCCTCACCACACTGACCTCTGTATGACCCTGTGTGACCCTCACCCTCACATTGTTGACCTCTTTTGACCCTGTGTGACATCCCCTCACCACGCTGACCTCTGTGTGACCCTGTGTGACCCTCCCCTCAACTCGTAGACCTCTATGTGACCCTGTGTGACCCTCCCCTCTACTTGTTGACCTCTGTGTGACCATCCCCTCAACTCGTTGACCTCTGTGTGACATTGATGAGTGAAATGACTGACAGTCCTCTTCTTGTATGCATCTCTCTGCTCTGGTTTCCTGGGCTGTTTGCGGGACGCTACTGTAAGTGCACACACACACAAACACACACACACACAGTGTGAGGTGTTGTTGTTGTTGTTGTTGTTGTCTCACTGTTGGTTGAACACTAGGAGTCACTGTTCACCTTTTTTTTTCTTTCTTTATTAGGATCCCCATTAGCACCCGCAATAGCATCGACTATTCTTCCTGGGTTCCGACATACAAACAACATACACGTGAACATTCTCACGTACACATAACAAACATACGTTTATACATAACAAAACAAGAACAAAAAATGACAGCTCCCTTGGTAGTAAACAGACACAGAGGAAAATCTAATGACTATCATTTACAAAAAATTAATTGTCTGAAATGACCTTATCCTATCCCACTCGTATACACATTTATTTATTCAAAAAATAAGAAATAAAAATAAAATAAATACATACATATTTTTAAAGGGTATACACTAACTACAATTCCATTCAAGTGATAACTATTGCTCTTTTACAAATTAGAATCTGTTAAATCATAATTCATTAAATTCTAAAAGATACTGTTTTAACAGCATTTTAAACTGATTTTTATTACCTTCATGAGCAATATGAACTGAGAGAGAATTCCAGCCAACCACGCCTCTGTACAGAACAGTTCTCTGTATGATACCTGTTCTCATTCTCTGCAGTATGAACCTCCTTTCTGATGCACTTCTTGTTCCATAACTGTGTTGAGCAAATTGGGAGTGTAAGCTGTCACACAATATTTTTGGTGCTCGTGTCACAAGTATATGTCTTGGCAAATTTAACAAAACATAAGTAGATCTTTGTCTTATAGATAACCAGCCCAGACTATCATGCATGCTGGTCACATTGGGTCTACAAGAACAGGATAGAGCACAACGTGTAGCTTTATTTTGAGCTACTTGTAATTTCTTAACTGAAATACTTGACCAAACTACTAAACAATAATCAAGTGGCGACAGAACCAAAGTGCTCAGAACCTGCCTCCTGATTATCTGGAGATACAAATTTCGATATTATTTTCACTACTGACACACTTCTTCTCATTTCGACAGCTACAGTATCAATTTGTTTGGACCACGACAGATTATGATCCAAAGTTACACCCAGCAGATTTGTCTCATATACTTGTTCAACAAAAATATTATTTACATTTAATAATAGTGTTAATTCAGGTTTGAACTGATACTTTGCACAAATCAATATAGACTTTGTTTTGCCAACATTAAGAATTAATTTATTGCTACTTATCGACTCAGCCACTGAGTTTAATTCCTCTTGCAGTATATTATTCAGTTCACCTATTAAAGGAGAAGTAGCATAAATTGTTGAGTCATCTGCATAAATAGCAATATTAGACTTATTTAGAACAAAAGGTAGTTCATTAATAAATACAGAGAATAATAATGGCCCTAAACAGCTCCCTTGGGGAATTCCACATGTAACTTGTCTCATCTTTGATGCAGTGTCATCAAAATAAATAGTTTGTTTCCTATTTGTTAGGTAGATTTCCGTCCATTTCAATGCAGTGACTGTGAATCCATGATGTTTCAACTTATCTAATAACAAAGAATGATCAATAACATCAAAAGCTGAACTTAAATCAAGTAACACTGCACCCACAACATTTCTATTATCTAACTCCCTCTGCCAGTCATCAACCATCTTCGTCAGAGCAGCACATGTGGAATGACCGGATTTATAGGCACACTAATTGCATGTATTTAAATTATTAACTTCAAAATAAGTTTGGAATTCTTTCAAAAATAATTATCTCCATGATCTTTCCTAATGCTGGTAACAAACTAATAGTGAACCACAGAATAGTACAGCTGTGGACAGACACAGGTTTAGTTAAGAATTTTCCTTCCACTTCTAGAGATGTAGGGCTAGATTTTACTGTCCTTCCAGAAAGATCATATACAAGTCCCCATAGCTTTTTCTTGTCGTGCTTAACATCCATAGTTTTATTTTCATAATGCGTGTTTTTTCTTTCTATTCACTATGGTCACATAATTTCGTATTTTCTTAAAAACTTGCTAGTCAGACTCATAACATGATGATACTGCTGCCTATTTTGCATCTTCCCTCTGTTTAATGAGTTGCCCTAACTCTTCATCTATCCAGCGTGACCTGCAATTCCTGACGGTGTATTTTCGGAATGGTGCATGTTTCTCAATCACCGTCAAAAGTAATTCCATAAACATTTGAAGTGCATCATCTGGATTATCCTCATGTAATACAAGACATATTTTTAACATCGTCTTTGAAGGACCTTTCACAAAAATTCCTCATTGACCTCCAGATTATTACTTTAGGCCCAGCTTTTTGAACCTTTGCTTTCAGGACAAGCACCACCAAATTGTGGTCACTACACCCGACTGGGATCGATAATGAATTGGAGCATAAGTCACTACAATTTGTAAATATATGATTGATAAGGGTTGAACTTTTAGTCCCACCTTTACTCATACATATTCTTGTCGGTCTGTCTACCATTTGTACTAAATTGCTTGTATTAGTTATTGACATTAGCTTCTCTTTTAATGGACAAAAGGGCATATTCCAATCAATATTTAAATCTCCCAAAAAATAAATCTCATTATGAAAATCGCCCACTGTATCTAACATTTCACACAATTTCTCTAAATAACTTAATTTTCCATTTGGAGGCCTATACCTCCTATCAGCAAAGGTTTCAAATGAGGTAAATACATTTGCATCCATAGCACTTCAATATCAGCATACATCAAATCAAATCTCACTTTTGCTGGTATTTGATTTTGTACATACATTGCTCCACCACCTCTATGTGCATTCCTATCGCCAATCTCAACTCATTCTTAGATAACTTAATTGAAATCATTGTGGTCATTTGTTCTGTATCTCATTTCTACCCATTGCTTTACATCCGGGAGTCATAACTAAACACACACATAACATAAAATCAAGTATACATAGACTACACAACATGGGTCCATTGACTAAGAGCCTGATGGTAACTACATCAATTAATAATTTCATACTTATATTCAGGTATTTTCCATCCTGGCTCACTATTAGAGATAAACAAGAAAACATTAACAACAGGTAGGAGTGTGGCCTTAAATCTATAAACTACAGTCATTCTCTTAATTCATCACTTCAGCCTCCTTTATAATTACTGTCAATACATTTTATTTCCCAGTTAATAGTGAGGCTGTTTCTTTATCTTCACAGCAATTTCCTGTTCATGTTATTATTTATGTGGTCATTTTATCATTTGTTCCATTTGTTTATCTCACCTTAACCGTATCTACTTAGAGACAGTTGGTCCATGATTTATTGATTTTTTCATCCTTTAATCTATGACTTATTTCCTTTGAGTAACTCTCAGCTTCACCACAGTCCTTGAAAAGTCTCGTCTGTCCATTGTAGATGAAGATAAATGTAGCCGGGAGCAAGAGTCCATGTCTTACTTCAGCCGTGTGTAGTCTGGTTCTGAGACCTCTGTGCATGTGTCCTGTCCACTGAGCGTCTGTACTGTGCGCCACTCTGTGTTTGTCTGAAGAGGAGCTCTCGGTGAGGTGATTTTATTGTTTTATTGTTTCTCTTGTCTCCTCAGCCATTCAAGGATTCTCTCCGACCAGGAAGATCCGGAACTTTGAGGAGGCTCGAGGTCTGGACCGGATCAACGAGAGGATGCCGCCTCGCAAAGACGGACAGCAGCCAGAGGGCAACATGATCAACGCCAACACCCCCAACAAGAATGGCACCGGATAGACCATGGAACACCATCATCCCTCTCTTCTCCTGTATGCGACCCCCCCCCCCACCCCACCCCACCCCTCTATCTGTTCTGCTGACACTGCAGAATCAAAACAAAGGAAACTGAGAAACGTGATTTGTTAGAGGGGGAGATGAGAGAATCTTCTGTTTATGAAATGTTCTCTTAGTTATGTAACAGTCATTGAAGAGAGACTTTTTGAAGTTTTTAACATGTTCAATAAGTACATGTCAAAAAAGTAAAAAACTACTCTTTATAAAGTGAGTACACTTAGATGAAACTCTTTTATCTAGTGGTTTTAGAGAGGTTTTTCTGTTCTTTTTTTAAAGGAGCTTTTCATGTAATGTTGGAGGTAAACATGGCTATCTCCTGAGGTTCCACGTACAGAGTTTGTGTCAGTTATATACATGTATATGTTCTGAACCATGGAAACTAAGAATAAGGGAAGTCAGTGATGTAAGATGAATTACTACACTTTAGTATTTTATACTTAAAACAAGCATTTACTGACATGTTTATACATTTTACACAAAATCTTTGATGAATCCCCAAAGAGGCTGAATGATTCATGTTCAGTATTTTCAAGTATTGAGGTAGTCTACGTATGAGTGAAGTGAAGGATAGTAATCTCTGTGCTGCGAGGACTTGTGATCACATGATGGCAGCTCCATGCTCCTGCTCTCACAACTCCACTCGTCCTCATCTGTCCCCACACCTGTCCATGCCCCATGTCTCTGCATGGACGCCCCCCCCCCCCCCCCCCCCCCCCCCCGACACACGCACACACACACACACAACACACACACTCTCTTCCTCCTCACACTCCTCCCTCCTCCTCCTGGAGCACTGAAATGAAAGCTGACCTATGTGGAGGTTGAATATCACCACCTACAAACATGAAAGGACACGTCTCCAGAGCAGTGTGTGTGGACAGAAGATGGTTGGAGGCTGAGGAGACATCAGGAGGACATGAGGTTCTCAGAACACAGTCACATCTCTTGTTGCTTAGTAACGGTCAGTGTATTCTAACAAGTACAGAGTTTTATTTGATGTTTTACTGTCAAACTTTAAAACAAACTTTGTCTCACAGGACATTGTGAAGCTGTAGGAGTGTCATCCCCTAGTGGAAGTGTTAAGCTGGTGTTTATTTGAATTGTGATATACTCTGTGACTCAGCTGAGGGTGATGAAGCAGCATCCGCTCACACTGGACTGAGTCAGCAGGAATGATACTCAAGAAGGCACAGCCACCACCCGGTCAGCCATCTATCACAGTCACACAGAGCTGTCAGTCATCTTAAACACGACTGACTCATGCTGACTAGTTTTGCAGCTCCTGGTCATCGGGAAATGTAGGTGTGACCACCTGCTGAGGCTGCTTTGTGTGTGTGTGAGTGTGTGTCTCCTGTTGAGAGGTTTTCACCTCATCCATCCTGTAACCTGCTACACACACACAAACACACACACACACACACACAACACACACACCACCAGCTCCTGTGTGACTCAAGAGTACAACTGAGCTTTAAGATGTAATGTGCTGTTGTGATTTCCATCCTTTCCTGTGCTTTTATTTTGATAAGGTCACCCTGCTCATGTGCCATGCCACCTTGGCCACACGTGTCAACATCCACATACGTGTGTGTGTGTGTGTGTGTGTGAGAGTGTGTGGACGGTGAAGGAAGTAAACCAGGGAGACTTTGAATCACACACCTGTAAAGATGAAGTTTTACAGATAATGTTAATCTTGAGTTTGAAAAAGAAGAAGCTAAATGTTGTTAGCCGTGTGGGAAAGTTTCTAACAAACAACATATGGGTTGAGTTTCTGTTCTGTGACGTTGATGTGTCTGTAGGTCGTACTGGGTCGGGTTGGGGACGGTCGGGGTCAGGGTCAGGGCCGTGCAGGAAGCCGAGGTCTTCTATCTTAGAATGTAAGAAAATTAAGCATCTTCAGAATGACCGGTAAAAAGGGATGGGACAGAAAATGTACTTGTCATGCGAGCCTATGAAATCTTTGATGTAGATGTTTCACTTGAAAGGAAAATAAAAATCAATCAGTGTTTTATTGGACTGACTCGTAATTTCATCTCCAGCTGAGTCAGCACATTATAGAGTATACTGCAGTGTTTTGTCTTCCTGTATAAAACATGGTGCTACACGTACAAACTCTTTTTGGAATCTGTGCATTAGAGTCCCCACATCCCTGCCTCGCGATCCCCACTGAGAGTCCTGTCACACCCACTCATGTCAGCAGCTCAGGTGTGTGGAGACGCTGCGGAGTGTCAAGGCCTGTGTCAGTGACTCTCATGAACCCACGCAGAAAATTCCTTGTTTTATAAAAGAGGTCTCAGTTCAACGGTTATCTGTTCTGCTCCATGCTTGTGAGGGTAAGGTGATGGATACAACATGTAACCACCACTAGATGTCACTGCATCCTACACACTGCACCTTTAAAGAAAAGATGAATGTGGGAGTAGAAGTGAAGGAGGAGAGAGAACTATGTTCAGAGATTGATCCAATGGTCAGAGGAGGAGGGGGAGAGAAATGTGATATTTACATGATCTACATTATTTGGTGGAAATTCAATTTCATTTCATTCTGATGTTTTCGTTGTGACATACACTTCAGTCCACTTCGTGGCGCTATGAGTCTTCCGGTGTTTCGCCCTGTTGCTGCGGGTAAACAAACAAATAAAAGGCATTTGTTGTTGTACTGGTGTCTCTGTAAATGTTCTTTCATAGTTTGTTTGGACTATGCAGCCGAGAGCTTTGTATCAGCAGCGTGGGACGAAGAAGAGTTGTATGGAGGAAACACTGTAACAGAGTGTTAGCACGTTAGCTTAGCATTATGAAGGAGCCACTATGGAGCAGAGAAGCTACTTGTCACAGAGATGTGGAGCTGGACAACAGAGAGAGAGTGGCGAGGAACCTGCTGCAGCTCATGGAGAAGCACAGAGAGTCACACATGTTGTGTTGTGTTGTTGTGTGACAAACTCAGATGTGGCTGTGGAAGCTGGAGAACCTCGCTGCTGTGCTTCTCCACCATGCAGCAGCAGAAGAACCTGCATCTTCATGTCTCCTCCACAAAGAATCTTGTTCAAACTCCACCATGGAGTAAAAGTCTCATTTCAACAATGTATGTTATTTATGTTATGTGACTTTTATCCTACTGTAATGACATTTATGTGATTTTGGACCCTTTATGACTTTCTTGTTACTGTAGTATGACATTTTTATGGGGTTTTGGACCACTTACTGTATGGCATTTTTATTTGACTTTTTTGTAGGACATTTTTATTTGTCTTTAATGTTACTATAGTATGACATTGAATTGAATTGAATTGAATTGAAATACTTTATTTAATCCCTTGGGAAATTCAGCACCGCAGTTCGCTCACATTAAACAATAAACAATAAACATAAAACATAGAGCTAGTCGAAGGACCACTATATAAACCCGGGTAAAACTATACACTCTCACAGAATGATAAAATAAGGGAGAATCTAAGAAACATATATTAAAAACGATGAATATGGAGAAATGTGCCATGTACAGTCAGTGCAAATACAACAATATAGGTGCAAAAATACTGAGTTTAAAAATAAGTGCGATTTAAATAAGTCCGATCGAACCCAAAATCAAAGTGTCGAGTGTCAAAAAGTACAGTCCTGTGTTAAAATAGAGTCTCTGTTCTAAATAAATAAATGCAAAGTTTAAGTGTCAAGAGTACAGACCGGTGCTACAATTAGTCACAGATTCTAGATAAAGTGCAATGATCAAGTGTACAAGTACATTTCCGGTGCACATCCGGAAAAACGGGTGCAAACACAGCAGTTAAAGGAGGTATAGTGCAAGAACAACCAGATGCGTGATGTAATCACTGGTGCATTCAGTGATACTTGACAGTCTATTATCAGTCCATTTGTTTAGACCGTAGCAGAATCCC